>JAURVB010001161.1:0-51865 GCA_033002965.1 Piper betle | reverse complement strand
AAAAATAATACAAACACGTAATAAATCTTTAAAAATAATTATTTTAACAGGTTATAGGGTAAAGTTACTAAACTAATTAGTTATTGGACGAAGTCGACATGGACATAAGTAATAAAAAAATACGGTAATGAGAAACTGTCGATAATTAATCGGCGTAATAAAAGCGATTAAATTAAATCGGACGGTTATAAGTGATTAATAAATAAAGATGTTACCTTTACCATATTAAATTTAATATTAGGTAAATAAAGTGATTATTTTAATAACAAGTCAGTAATGTAGAAAATGGGTTATTAAATTATAGTCGGGTAGCAATCACTCGCGTCGAACCTAAATAGCATAATGAAAATAAATAAAGTTCGAAACTTTATAGAGTCAAATAATTTAAAATAATTGTATTAATAATATTTATGAATTAAAATAATACAAATTATTTTAAATAATTTAATTGAACAACTTAATTAATTAAATTGCTGTAAGTAATAGTAGCGATTAAAAAAGATTATAACCGAAGGAAAATATACTAATAATAGTAATTAAATATTTGGGTATAAGTTGATAATTATTTTATTAATTGTTAGGTGTTAATTATGATCTAGATTATTAATGTAAAGTAGGATTTAAATGATTATGTCACATGAATAGTGTAATTTTAATATTGTTGAAATTTAATAGTGATATATATATATATATATTATTTATTTAGTTGCATGCATTGCTACTCAAATAAAATTATACTTATGTATAATTTTATATTCTCATTCAGATTAGGATCATCGGTTGCAGGTCCGAGTTCGAAATATCCAGGTCCGTATAATCATCTGAAATGTTGTATTTTCCCTTGTTGGCAGCCCAGCGGTGTACGAAGCCAAGTGCACTTGGAAGCCTTTCAGGACATTGACTAGATCCTACCAGTAATGCAGCTAATGGTGAGCAGTCCAATCGTGTGGGACCGTCAAGGAATCGACTCAGTCCGACACGAGGCCGCACCATTAAAATTACTATGTGTGTCCGTATAATTATTTGAAATGTTATATTGTCCTGTATAATTATTTGGAATGTTGTATTGTCCGTATAATTATTTGAAATGTTATATTTTCCCAACTGGTATAACAATATGAAATGTTGCATTTTCCCAAATTGGTAGCCTTTGTCGGCACTGATCTCAAAATGAGTTGGGAGACGATTTTTAACCTCAAGATGAATTGGGGGACCATGACTAACCTCAAGATGAATTGGGGGACCACCTAATCTCAGGATGAGCTGGGAGATGTCTTCTAATCTCAGAATGAGCTGGGAAACAATGTTCTAATCTCAGAATGAACTGGGAGACCATGACAAATCTCAAGATGAATTGGGAGACCACCTAATCTCAGGATGAGCTGGGAGATGATTTTAACCTCAAGATGAATTGGGGGACCATGACTAATCTCAAGATGAATTGGGAGACCACCTAATCTCAGGATGTGCTGGGAGACGATTTTAACCTCAAGATGAATTGGGGAACCATGACTAATCTCAAGATGAATTGGGAGACCACCTAATCTCAGAATGAGCTGGGAGTCGACTTCTACTAATCTCAGAATAACCGGAGAGACAAATTACTAATCTTAGAATGACCTGAGGGATAATTAATCTTTGTTTGTGTAATAATAGTAATAATAACGAGTGAAATGATAATAGGGATTATATTGACTTGTTTCATTTAATTATGCGGCTTAGTGGTTTTATCACTAACGCGGAATTGCCTCCGCAGGTGAGCAGCTTTGGGACTAAAGAATAGAAGCGTGGTTGGTGGTTCTTTTACCAACCCAGATATGGTGAATCGATAATAAAGTTGGACTTCCTTACTATTCTCTTGTGTTATAAATGTGGCTATGGGAAACGGTCCGAGACTGTGGGACAGTTATTTGATATTTTAGAGAACATGATTTATTGTTATGATTCATATTATATGTTGTGAGACATAATTGCTATATTCCAGTCCATGTTCTGGAATATTACCGTTACATCAATTTTATTTTTAAGTAACACCCGGTCCGGTTCGGGCGGGTCGTTACAATCTGGGCCCCATACTCATAGTCTAAAAACTAGTCTGGCTCGAAATCATTCGAACCAACTCGAGACTAGCCTGACATGGAGATGATAGCTTTAGTTATACCACAACAGGGCATGAGTTATCAGTGTTTATATGAGGTATACAGATTTCTTTTTATGTTAGTCAGGGTTTTAGTCTTATATCTTGTCCATTGCAGTGTTTAGTTTTTGTTTGGAATTTTCAAGGTATCTTATTTGCATTTCAGGGGTTTTGGATTACCTAATTGTTGTTGTGGGCCCAACTTGATTTTGAGTCGTACATTTTCACCTAATTGAGTTCAAAGTTTTAAGGCCCATTTAGTTTCTTGCCTCAATTCCTACCTATAGAGTCGCTTTTAGGAATTGAGTTAGTTTTGACTTTAGACAGTTCAATCCGAGCTTTTTCGTCCATATATACATATTGTATATACCAATAGGTGGGCCCCCACTAGGCCCACAAGTTGCAAAATGGTTCAGACCACGCACAATGACAAGACCTGGACTGTTCAATAAAAATTATAACCAAAAGCTTGGTTTTCCCCATGAATTTTGCATTGTTACACCTTAGCACTGCTGTTACTTTGGACCCCCACCGACAAGTCTCCAACCCGCCCTCAACCATCGGACTGGCACCACCATAACTGTCTTGTGGCTTGCTATTGATCCAATCCTAGTCTCAACACTGGAAACTGCAATAGCCTTCAGCGACGGCATTTTTATCACCGGTTTCCCACCGCCGTCGTCCCCAATTTCAAGGAGTTTTCTGGGGCCAGCGAGTCACGTCCAGCTGATCCGACTGCCCAGATCAACTCCTCCTACCACGACCATCATTTTGAGACCACCCACGATCGTCGTAGGCAATGTTGCATCACCCTGTGGTGATTTCACTACTTTTGGCCATTTTTTGGCCAACTGGTGGTAGGACTTCGTTGGTCATCACCACCAACACCTTCCGCATCCTCCCCTCTATTGATCACAAAGGGCGCTAGCCTCTATCATGCCATCGAGCCTCTGTCATGCCATCGTTTCCGTTTTCTAGCAACAGGCATCTCCCACCCTGTCGGACCCGTTTTCCTGCATTCGCATCCACTTGCTCGATCTTGTTCATTTGTATGTCAGCCCGTGCCCATGCCTGCCAATCCATGCCTTTGCGAACCTAGTCAACCCAGCCCACCAATTAATTTAATGCGGAGCGAGTTGGTTTAGCTCACTCAGCTCGGTTCAGTTCATCACATTTGACCCTCGTTTAGCTCATTTTTAGCCCGTTTGTAGGTATTTTTTGACTATTTTCAGTAATTCGACAATAGACTAAAGTGATAAATATAAAAAGCATTCTAACGGACTTGTGGTCCAAGCTCCAAGTGTAACGTCTCAGGCTCCAAATCCTACATTGAAACCCACTCCTAAATAAAATACTGACATTTCTATATGATGCATTCTCATGGTGTGTGCTCACATTATCAATATATCCTATTAAATAAAATAATGCTAAATAAACTTATAACTAAACATCTGGCACGTAAATCGAAATATAATAAAGAAAAGTCTAATAAATAATAAATAAATATATACACTTATAAACAGATATATAAATAATAAATACCTAGAAATAAATAATCCTCTAATCATAAAATAATAATATCATTATACTAATAAATACATGGCTAAATACGAGTAAATATCAATATATACTTGTGCTAGTAAATATATAAATAATTAATTAAATAAATAAAATTTTAATATTAATTAGTTATGAATAATAATACCATAGCTATCCAATACAAAATACATAATGAATACAAATAAATAATAACATACATGCAAGCCAACAAATAAATAAATAAAATAATAAATACGTATAAAATTTAGTAAACATGAATAATAACATTATAATCAATAAATATGCAAATAACAAGAAATGAATAATAATGAATAATTAAATAAATAACTAAATGAAATAAATAATAAAAAATATACATAACATCCAAACACGTTAATTAATATGAATATCCATCTAAACTAATATAAAGGTTCTTAAATAACTAAAATTGACTGAGAAACTGCTGAAAATAGGCAAAAATAGTGAACTGAATCAACTATGCTGATCTAGACCAAGTTGAGTCGAGATAACTCGGTCTGGTTAGCTAAAAAGGTGTGGGTAGGCTGGGCAAACATGGGCAGGACGCAGACATGTTTGCCTGGGCCGATCGATCAGGACCGGCAGTCAGACTTTACTGATCGCCACTACCACCATGTTCATAGTCCCCTAGGACGTCGATCCAAACCAGTGGCTACCCCAGCCTCACTGCAGTTGGCAATTTCAGATAATGGGCACCACCAGCCCATTTGCCTGCATTCACATCCACTTGCCCATTTTTACGTCTGCCTGCCCGTTTTTGCGTATGCGTCTACCTGCTCAGCCCTATTTGCCAGCCCATGCCCGAGTCCAACAAGCCATTACCTTGTCCATCTAGCCCACCACCCTGTTCATATGTCCGTGTCCATACTCGTGCCCACCCTGCTAACCCAACCCATCATTTTAGTTAACCCACATCGAGTTGGTTTAGTCCATTTAACTCAGTTCAATTTAGCCCATTTGCCCTAGCAGAGCTCATATTCAGCCTATTTTTTGCCCATTTTTTGCCTTTTTCAGTAATTCTAGACACCCTAAATTAGTTTAATAAATAAATAAATAGTTAATATTAATTAATCTTGAATTATAATAGTATCATAGCTATCCAATATGGAATATATAATTAAATACAAATAAATAATAGCATACATGTAACGAACAAATATATATATATATATATATCACACACACACACCACCATTTAGTAAACATATATAAGACTAATATTAATAAGTAAATATGTCATTAATAATAATAAAAATAAATGATTATGTAAGCGTGCATTAAACAGAACCAGAAATGCTAGGGTGACCTAACTGTTCGTTATTCTACTTAATTCGGTCAACCCAACTACGATCTACCCTCGACGCCATAAGATGGTGATGCAAACATTCAATGTATGGATGAGATGTTTATTCTCTAACATTGTGCTAAATGACTATTATGATATGAAATCCACATTCAAAACAAACAACCCATCAAAAATTCACAATTTTTAAAACAAAATGGACTAAGTCTCTTCTAAAAGGGCAATAGGGACCACCCTACCAGCAACATAATATATATATATATATATATATATATATATATATATATATATATAACGATAAAACACGAAACATTTCTAAAACATTGTATTTCTTCACACAACATTCACATCATAACAATTTTTATGTTTCTTAGCCGAGTCTTGACTCTATTTGCTCAACTTGTTCATATTCATAATAACAATCACGCGCAAATCATTTCATGATTTTCATACAACATTTCATGTAATCAGACATTATATCATTTATCCAAAATAAAATTTATATCAGTTCATCACATCACATTTTCATTTCATCTCGGCAAACACATGTGTGCATGTTACATCGGTGCTCCTCCGTAGTCTCGACAGTGCTCGGTCATTCAAGTCCTCACCTACATATATAATACGGAAAAGTCAGTAACGAGTGTTATTGGTCAAAAAATAACTAAATAATCAAACTAATACACGAGAGATGCCTCTCATGTTAAATGAAATCAATCATATATTCTTCAGCATTATAATCACTCATAAAGGTACTAATAAGGAGTCGTTAGCCTTGGCTTGAACAGTGTCCCATTCTGGCTAGTCAGATCACCTGATATGTAATTGGTTCCACACATTAGACTAATATTAGTTGAACTTACCATTAGGGATATGTAATTGGTTCACATGTGACCGTGCCCAACTTTTCCACCAAAGGTAAAAGTTTGTCTGGCTAACTAATCCGTGAGGATTCACTTGATCGTTTGCCCCCTTCATTATTGAAACGATCTTACTTTGTCATTTTAATATAACTAACATATAATTATATAATTAGAAGTATCTTTTTATTATTATAGACTAACTTATACAAGGAAAAAATTTATGTGCTGAAAAATAAAGAGTTCACAACATCTACTTCCTACACAATAGAAGAAAAAATAAACTAAGAAACATTGGTAAAGAGAACTAAAGTCAGAATCAATTAGGATAATTGTCTAGTATGATGACCACTCAGTAGAATAAAAGTGGCTTAAACAAATAATGAGGTGTTGTAAGAATTCCTCTTTAGAGCATGTTGGAAAGGGAGATGATGGGGTTATACAATTTAAAGGTTGGTTGTGTGCCATTTAATGAAGAACTAAAGAATAAAGTTTTATATTAAGTACATCACTCTAAGAACACAAAGTCACGAAGATGTACCGAGACATGAAAAGGATGTATTGGTGGCCATATATGAAGAGAGATGTGGCATGTTTTGTTCACTACTACTTGACTTGTCAACAAGTGAAATTTGAGTACAAAAGTCAAGGAGGATATCTACAACCTCTCAAAATATTTATGTGGAAGTAGGAGAACTTAACTTATGACTTTTGTGGTTGGGTTGCCAAGACAAACAAGAATAATGATGCTATTTGGAAGGTGGTAACTCATTTCATTTCAGTTAGGATGACAATAAGTAAATAACAATTGGTAAAAATATACTTGGACAATATAGTGAGATTGCATGGTATACTTAATATCTATAGTGTCCATCAGAGATGTAAGGTTTACAACAAGCGTATGGAAATAATTTCAAGATGCTATGGGCACGGAATTGAAGTTTAGTACAACTTTTCATCCTCAAATCGGCAGTCTATCAGAGAGGACAATTTAAGTACTAGAAGTCTTGTTGAGGTCTTGTGTATTAGATTGGCAAGGAAATTGGGAAGATCACTTACTATTGGTGAAATTTGCTTACAACAATTACTACCAATCCACTATAAGTATGGTGCAATTTAAAGCACTCTATGGGAGGTCTTGTCAATCACCATCTTGTTGGTTGGACAACAAGGATCCGGTTATTGTTAGTCTAGAATTAATCGAAGAGATTGTTAAGCAAGTTTAGCTAATTAACAAGAGAATAAAAGATGCCCAAGATGGACAAAAGTCTAATGTAGACTTAAAAAAGGTGGCCACTGGAATTTGAGGAGGGATAGCTAGTCTTTGTAAAAGTATCACCAATTAGAGGGTAATGAAATTTGAAACATCTGGTAAGCTAAGTCCAAGGTATGTGGGGCCATTTCAGATTCTTAAAATAGTAGGAGAATTGCTTATCAGGTAGCACTATCATCTACATTGACTTGGCCACATGATGTGTTCCATGTGTCTATTTTGAAGAAGTATATTCAAAATATTTTACACAAGATTGACTATAAATATCTAGACATTCAAGAGGACATGTCATATCCCCTACTCCAAAGAAAGAAATTCCTTCTTCTTATGATTTTCAATGATATCGACAAAGTATTGGGCGTAAAACTCCTCTTTGAGCTCATCCTAGCTAATCAGCTTCAACGCTCTGGTCCCCAAGATTGCAGTATGGGCAAACTCCCGCCAAATCTTGCCTAAACTCCCATTGACAATATAACCGTATCTTAACCAATTGTGAATATCAACAATATAGATAATTCAATTATCGTGTCATTAAATCAATCATACTCCATTTAATTAATCTAATAGGAACTTATGCTTTTGAAACTGATTTTCGGACATGAATTCTTACATAGCATCAACCCTTGATCTCAATCATCTACTTACATTGATAAGTTGATTTTTAGAAATGAGTTCTTATATATCCTCACCCATCTAATTAAAATCACTTAATTCGCATTAGAGACTGATTTTCGGATACGAGTTCCTCCATATCCCGAGTCCATTCACAAACAAACATAGAAAATAATAAATGTCAAAACATGTACGATATATGATAAAGGTTTGCAAACATTTTATCATATATGCTATCTGCCTATTACGTTTGTATTATATATGTTATACACTCATCCTCGTGAATAATTATTCGAGTTTACATCTAAACTCTTGGGTTATGTGTGACTAGCCGATCACACCACCCTCAATTTACCTCTCCACATTATATCGTAAGTGTTGTGTGTATAGTAGCCTCCTAACTCTATTATTGGCTTACGATAAATGCCTGAAGATTTATCACTATGATCCGTCGGTCTAACTAATCCCAAATTACATTACTATTAAGCCTAGGCCTTAACAATGCTTGGACTTAACAATTTATGAAAACATATAAAACCAACGTGTTTTACTTTTCATTTCACTATCAATCTGTAACACCCTGATTTCGGTTCACTTAAGAACTGGATAAGAAATATTACGAGCGAGTCGAGTCATGTTTAATATTGTTGGTCAGTAAGACTCGATCGATAAAATAGATCAAAATAACCTTCTTGGTGTCATGAGAATGGAAGACATTGTCCAATAAGCATCAAAACATATCAAATATAAATAAATGCAAGAAAGTAAATACTATGTTGAGCTCAAGTGTGTGTAGAGTTTATCTGTCTTCCCACCAAAGTCGACTCAGGATTTGCATGACCTACATATATTATATGAAAACCATCAAAAATGAATGTTACTAGTCTAAAAAATAATTAATACAATCTGGCAAATAGGTATTCTATTACCCACGAAAACTAATGAAACTTCAAGATAGCCTCACACTGGGCGGTAAGCAAACATACTTAAGTAATTGTCGGCTCGCATGCATGGCTCATAATCAGATTCATCCATACATACAACGCTTATGCCCACACACCTTCCATATCACCCACCACAGTACTTGAGTGGCAAAAGGAACAATTAAGTTAGTGCCACATATTCTGAAAATGCGCTGCATTATGCAGTACCATAATACACCGCACTACCTCATGGTTTGAAGGAGTACTAGTTCGATTCATACATATCTCCATACCGCTCACTCTCTTATTCGTGAAATCTATAAAAAAACATGTACTTATATAATAGGCTTAGGAAAGAGGCTTGTATCATATATTTCTGGAGCTTCAGTTTGAAAACCAACAAAGGATCACATCCTTGTAGTTTTATTAAAAATGCGTAAAAAAACACGGCTAAATAGCCCTACATCGGAGGGATCCGATAAAACACCGCCAATGCCACCCTATGTATAAAACACGATAAAACTCGACAGACAAGGAGTCAAGTAGAGAGGGAGAGTCCTACGGACCTGTGGTCCAAGCTCCAAGCGTATATGTACATCTACGGTGAGCTCGGACTCTGAAACCAACATCGGAACCCACTACTAAGTAAATTACTAACATCCTTATATGATGCATGGTCGTGGTGTGTGCTCATATCATCAATACATCCTAATAAAAGGACTACACTAAATAAACATACCGCTAAATACAACACGTAAATCAAGACATAATAAAGAGAATAACTAATAACAAATAATAAATAAATAAATAAATACAATCATGAATGAATAGATAGATAATAAATACATAAAAACAATCAAAACTCTAATCATAAAATAATAATATTATATACTATATACGTAAATGGATAAACACGAGTAAATATTATATATACTCGTGTTAATAATCATATAAGCAAATAAATAAATAAATACATAATCATTTATAAATAAATAAATATTTAATTTTAATTAATCATGAATAATAATAGTAGCATAGTCATCATTATAGAATACGTAATTAAATACAATTAAATAATAACATACGTACAACAAACAAGTAGATAAATAAACAAATACATATAAATTAGTAAACATAAAAAGACTAACATTAATAAGTAAATATAATATTAATAATAACAAATAATCATGTAAACATACATCATATACGATAAACATATTAATATAAATAAATAAATAATGGATGAATAAATAAATAAATAAAAATACTTATAACATTATATGCTAAATAATGTGAATATACATATAAATTAACATAAGGGTTTTCGAATTACCAAAAACAGCTCGATAAACGGCCGAAAATGAGGTGAACCAGACCCAACCAAGCTGAACCAGACCGAACTGAATGGGCTGAACCAACCCGGTCTGGGTTAACTGAAAAATGGCCTGGGTTGGCTAGGTTGATGGACATGGACATGGACATGACTAGCGGACTCGGCATGACCAGGCCAAAGCGATCTTGAGCTAGTGGAAGTGGTAGTGGCAGGAGAACTCGATGCGGGTAAATGGATTGGGCGGAGGGGCAGCCTTGCCCGTTGCCGGAGAAGGTCGACGGCGGCACGCCTGGGGTTGCCACTAGTCGGGATCGGTAGAGGGTGTCAAGATGGAGCTGGTGGTGGTGATGATCGGTGGAGTCCGGCCACGGGATGGCCTGAAAAGGGCTGAAAGAGGCAGCATCGCCGCCGTGTGTGGCGACGTCGCCGGCGGTGATCGCGGTCGCGGAGGTGGACGATGTTGAACCCAAGCTGTAGATATTGGTGAGGGGAAGCCATCGGGGTGGTCGGAGCTGCTGGTCATGGCTCGCCAGTGCTGAAAAACGGCCCAAACGGTGGCAGTGGCGATGATGAACATTGATATAAAACTCACGGTCTTGCCCGTACCGAATAGGTGGCCGAAGGAGGGCTGGGGCCTCACCTACGGCAAGCTGAAGTGGCGGCGGCGGTAAAGGTGGAAAACACTGAAAACGGGAGAAAACCTCAAAATCTATATGGGAAGCTAGGGTTGAGTGGACGGCTCAGATTTTATCACGTGGCACAATCTGAGTGTCTGACAACTCAGTGGCCTAGTGGGGTCCACCTATGGGTATATACAGTATACATATGGACAGAAAGCTTGGATCAAGACCATCCAATGTCGAAACTGACTTGAGTCATAAAAATGACTCTATGCAAGGGAATCAAGGCTGGAAGGGTAAATGAGCCTTGAAACCCTAAACACAATTGAGCTGAGCCCACAGGGCACAATCCGATGGTCTAAAAATCCATGTGATGTATGCAATGAGATACCCAAAAAAATCCCGAATGGATACTAAATGCTGCAATGGCCTAGATCTCGGCCTAAAATCTTGGCTAACATATACAACCAAATCTGTATACCTCAGTATACACTGATAACTCATGATCTTATCATTTGCATGTCGAGCATATTCAGCCACTATTACATGCTCATATGGCCATCTGGGCCCATACTCATCATTTGAAAACTAGTCTAGCTTGAGCTCGCTCGAACCGACTATAGATTGCCTGAACTAGACAAAACTAAAATCGGGTAAAACCCTAACCCAAAAAATGGAGTTTTACACAATCTTACTAATTGCATTATGTTTCTTCCGCATTCCTTAACGTTAAATGATGATTCAATTATCGGTCTGACATACAAAAACATCGAAGGAATCGTAAAGCTTCCCAAATAGTGTATAAACATATATAAAAAGTTGCTTTTCTTCTAATCTGAGCAATGAAGCAACCTTCTAATCTCAGCAATGAAGCAAATACTAGACATCACTACCTGAGTTAGTCTACATGTTTGTGTATGCACAACATGCCATAAACATTCATCCATATTCAACCATGATAATTTATTCATTAATCACACGTAAGCACTCAATCATATCATTAACGAAATTAAGAAAACTTAATTAATATGTTAAACATCATTAATCATCAATTAAGTATCAAAACATAAAATTGTTCTTGGGACCTGAGAGTCTAGACACTCTGTTTCAAGGTATCTGAATGTTCACCATTTAGACAAATAAGGTCATTTTACATCATGCAAAATGTCTGAATGCTCTATTCTAGGGCATCTAGACATTCTAAGTTTGGCCAATGACCATGTTTTGTAGAATACCTAGCGTTTAGGTGCTTTGCTTTAGGGTGTCTGGACATCTGTTCATTCAAGGCCTAAACTGTAACACCCCAAATCTGGATCATGCTCAGGAACCCAAACCCAACTCATGCGGATCTACTCTAGGCATCTTGAGATAGAAGATACCAAATGCTATGCATGGATGAATGTACAAAAACAAACCTAATATGCTATTACATAGATGACATGTCAACCAATTCACCTACCAAATAATTACGCTAAAAATTGACAAAAAATTGTAAAATAAGACGGACTGAGTTTCCCCTAAAAGGGCAATTAATGGCCACCCTGTTAAATCAATATGTATGATATATATATATATATATATATATATATATATATATATTTCATACATTTTCATTCACACAACTTTCTAATCTGCTGTATAACCAATCTGAAGCTTGGTTCTTGTCCCACCTATGCATTCTATTCACATTTCTCTTTAATTCTGGGTCTTGACTTGTTGTACTTATTCAATGTCAAAACATTTTTATTAGCATGTCATCGTTACTAATCTTTCTACTACAACATATATCATATCACACCACATCATCATGTAGTGCATTTCATTACATCATCCTTAAAATATTAAACAAGCTATCATCTGACAAGTGTGTATGCAAGAGACGTCACTGCTCCTCCGTCTAGGCTGGCTCATCCTACTCATGATCATCACCTACATTTAGTATAAAAACACGTCAGTAACGAGTGTTACTAGTACAAAAATATAACTACATAACAAACTGGCTATGAGAGCAAACTCTCATATGAAGGAAAACATTCATATATTTCTTGTGAACTCTCTAAAGGGCACCTACTAAGGAGCCACTGGGCTGCAGATCCAGTAGCATCCTAAACTAACTGCTCTACTGTTGTTGATGCCTCTCTAGGTATTTTCTCATTTCATTTTCTGATCCCTTGGGACTACTAGTGTATCCCTAAGCCCTCTCCTTACCTCCATAATTCTCTGGGCCTTGAACACGAAGACTGGGTGCTCTCAAGCAGTTGCCTTTATACCCTTTGAACCACAAGTCTGGACATGCATTTTACTAAATAGTACCCGTAAACCTCCATGTTTCTCTAGGTGTGAGGAACTAAAAATGGGAGTTGTCAGGATCCCTTGAGATTGGAATAGCCCGCTCACTAATCTAGAGCCCGTTTTGACTGGCACGTGCACCCGCTCATGGCACATACAAGTCAGTTTTCCCATCTCTCATCTCACTAAAAACTTGATAAATCTATATATAGGTATGGGAAGGGATTTTTATAATAGGCCCACAGGCAAGTTGTGGTGGATCTTATTTTCAAAAACATACTTGAGGGATCTCATCCTTGAGGGTTACTAATTCAAAAGATTGACTGATTAAATGACCCGGGTTAAGTGGGATCTGATAAAACACCACTTAACTCGTCTTGCAAGTAATAAAACAATACACAATAAAATAGAGCGTAAAACAGAAAATGAGTCTTAAACGGACCTAGTAGAAGCTCCAATCATGTCCACATGCCTAGGCGGTGAGCTCCTACTCCGTACCTACACATCAAGACTAAATACTAACACCCAGTAAAATGTGTGAATGCTACACTCCTTATCAATCTGTACATGACAACATCTATTTACATGCATTTAAATTCAAACTCTAATTCACTATTATCATCCTTTAACATGCATTTGAATTTAAACCAACACCTATTTACAATCACACCATTTGCATCATAAAACAATTCATTATCAAATCAAATCAAATCAAATTCTATACCTAATCGTCAATCATGCAGCGACGGCAACAAGGTTGTGGCCGGCTTGAGTGAGCATTGTGGGGAAGAGGGAAAGGAGGAAAAAAGAAGGGAGTTGGGTGAGAAGGATGGTGACGATGTAGGTGGTTTGGAATAAATAGGTGTTTGGGGGGGGGGGATGAACGAGTGGTTGGGAAGTTCAGAAGTCATCTCATAAGGTGTCGGGGGAAGAAAACAAATGCTCAAGGAGAAAAACGAGTGGTCGTCTCATAATTAAAATTGGACTCGACTCCAACTCGAGTAAAAAATAATACTAACCCATAATAATTCTAAAAAAATCCAGAAAACAGGAAAAAATCCCATAAAAGACAATACACATCACAACATTACAATGACATGCTCTATAACTAATAACCCACCCAACTACTCATAACACGTCCTAATGCGTTATTCGGCTTAAAAATAATTCTACGATCTAATAAAAATAAATAAATAAAATTTGGCTTACTCTTATATATTCTGATAACTCATTCTGCTACTGTCTTACTGATGTTATCATTATATACTTGGGCACACATGATTCTCATGGTTCATAACATAAGATCGGCTTCAGCTTGGTACACGTGTTTTAAAAATTTCAACTAAAAATAACAATCAAACCGACTAATTTTGACATAAAACTCTGACTCGGGTTAAGGGTTTCACATAAATGACATCCAAAATTCATAAAATTTTAGCCCTAGCCTCTCCTAACACATCATATAATATTCCTCAAAATGGATTTCCAATTTGGTGGTCTAGATCTCAAGTTGTCATCATAGGTCTCAATGAAGATATAATTTTTCCTAATTTAACTAGATATTTTCAAAAACATTTCAAATCATCTCAGAATTGAATGAAACTTTAATTCTCTCTATATACATCATTACTGATAGTTTAAAACATTTCTTGATCGAAAAAGATAGGGTCTTGATTATTATCACTATGTCCTTTTTTAAGATCAATTTTCATGGAAACAATACAAAATATCAAATAAAACATCGATTCTATATTGTTTAACCCTAAATCATCTCCACCTAAATTGAGTTCATGATCTCAATCAGAGTGTACGTGTATAATTTACAGAATTAATCAATTACACATCATGAATACATGTCATACAATCATGAACAAACTTGTTTTAATAAAAGTACAAACCTGATATTTGAGCAACCATGCCTAAAACACTCCCACCAACGATCTCTTGGAACCCAAACCTTGGAGGAAATAGAACATCATAAGAGAGAAGGAAGAGAGAGAGAAAGTCTAGAGAGAGAAGAGAAGAGAGGGGTGTCACCTTAGGGAAAAACAAGAAAAGTGGTGCCTCTTCTATGCCTTGAATAATCTCCCCATTTTTCATCTCTTCCTTAACTGCCCCTCCATCATCCTAAAATTCCTAATTAGCCCTTACCCATCCTATGCTATCCAGAAAAGCACCAAATTCAAATTTGGTCCAGCCCCCTTAGCCAAGGTTTAAATCTACTTGACTATCCATGTTTTCAACATTGGCTCTACATAGCTAACCTCCTTGACCGAATTAAGTGTTTCTAGCAATTTTAATCTCTCATACAATGTAAAATCAACATATCTCAATATAATTTCAATGTATTACATATTATACCATGTTTCACATACAAAGAATATTATTTTACTGGATTGAAGCTACTAAGTATTTATAATTGTCTGAAGAAACAAATATGTCTATAGTGTAATATCTATGAAAATGTGAATAAAATACTAGCTATTACAATACCTTATAGAATGCAGAATACCCAGGAGCCCCATATTGGAAAGCCTAGGTGCCTACCTCTTGAAACTTAATTTAATCCACAGCAAACTAAACGCGCAGACTCCCAATGTAAAACTCATGACTCGAGTCTGAGTTTTACATTAGCAAACTAGTTAGTTCAACCGTCAGTTTCATGACTCGCATGCTGAGCAATGGTCAGCCGTACGTTATGAGCGATGTGGGTTAAGTGTACCCGAGTATAAGATGATGATATTAGAAAAATGATGAGAAATGAATTATAAAAGTATATGATAGTATGCAATTATTTTTTTATGTATTTAATCTTAAAATTATTTTTAGGTCAAGTAATGCATTAGGATGCGTTATATATTAGTTTGGGTGGGTTATTAGTTATAGAACATGTCATTTTGATGTTATGGTATACATTATATTTTATGTAATTTTTTCATATTTTTTGGATTTTGTTTTGAATTTATTAGGAGTTAGTAATTATTTTTTATTCAATTTGAAATTGAAGCATCTTTTATTCACAAGATTGCCACCAAACTACACCCCAACCCCCTTGCTGCCCCCTCCTTGCCACCGATGCCCCTCTGGCAGCTACACTACTATCGATTGACGAGCCAAGCTCCATCGGAGTGTCATCATGTTGTACCCGACCTTCTCGGCCGCTACCAACCTCTACAATGCCTCGATACTGTGCCATAGTGTTGCACATCCCAGTGCCACCCCCCGAGGCCGATTAAGGGCCGATCAGAGAAGCTGATCAACCTTAGCCGAGTCATTGCCGCTGCCACCCTCACCACCACCACAATCGGATCGAGCTTGCCGATCTAGTGCTGACCCGTAGCCCTGATTGTCTCGCCAAAAAGTCTCCTGAAAGCCGTTGAAAACTGCTAAAAGCTGCCTTCACCAAATTAGCCTAGCCAGAGCCGATTGAACTTCAGACACTGCCAGGTGACAAATTCGAATCTCGAATCACACAACAAACTCTAGTTGTCGCTGATTGTCGACGACGTGAGGTATAATTAACTCCAACTTAATTACTTAAAAGTGATAATTATTAACACAACATGCTAGGATTTGAGTGATTGATGTGATAAATATTTTTATTATGAATAAAAATAAAATTGCATGATTTGAATTATATTAAAATAAATGCTAAGGAACTAATTAAGTAAATTAAGTAAGTATTGTTACTCAAATACAACGTAGCTTAGAAAATCTTATACGGATTGATGTGTATGACTTGATGTGATGAGTGCTTTGGTGTGAGTGTGATATAGGATATGTGCATCCATCATAGAGGGCGTTAGCTTTTAGTTTTGATGTGTAGGTACGGAGTAGGAGCTTGACCCCTAGGCCGTGGACACAATTGAAACTTCTACCAGGTACGCTTAGGACTCGCTTCTGGTTTGATTCCTCTACTCTCTCATGATTTGATTTTAATAGGTAAGTGGACGTGTCAAGTGGTGGATTTATCGTATGTCACTCCACACGAGTCATTTAGTTGTACAAATTTCTAGATTAATAAACGTCAAGGATGAGATCCCTTGAGTTTGTTTTCGAAAACTCAGATCCAGATCATAATGCCTTCGGGCATATTATATAAATCCCTTCTCAAGCGTATATATGATATTATTGGTGTTTTCTAGTGAGATGTGATACAAGGAAAAATCAACAACCGCACTATGTAAGCAAGCGCATGCCAGTCGAAGTGGCGCTCTAGATTGGTGAGTGGGTCATTTCATTCCTTAAGGATCCCGACAACTCCACCTATGAGTTCTTCAAACCTGGAGAAGTGTAGATATAAAACCCACGATCCAATTAAGGGTTTTATACTCGTGAACTGATCGATTCAGCTATCGATTCGAGTTGAGTATGTTTCAGAATACATGTATTGAGCCGACGCTAGTCGTATGTATGAGTTATGAGGGTAATATATACCCAAGTATATAAGTCATGAATACAATAGAAAAGAATGAGTTATCAGAATATATTAAAGTATGCCCATTTTTTTTATATATATATATACTGGATTGTAAAATTAGTTTTAGCCCGTTTATCACGTTAAGATGCGTTATGGGCAATTTGGATGGTTTATTAGTTATAAAGCATCTCATTATGATGTTTTGGTATTTGTTTTATTTTATGGGATTTTTTTCGATTTTATGGATTTTTTTAAGATTTATTACAAGTTAGTTATTATTTTTAAATCGAACAAGAGACTAGTTAAATTATATTTACAATATTACAAACGAACACCTTGTACCATGGAAGTATGGTATTTCTATTTTTAGTCGTGTTAGGCACGAATATCCAACATTTCTATAGACATGCCAAAACTTGGAAATTTGCGGCGTACTTCCGCCAAACAATTTCCAACTTTCGAAGGTCGGAAATCGTGGAAAAGATGCATCGGTTGCTCCTGCCCTGGGGCCGCTCTACCTTCTACCCTAGCCTCCCATCGCTCCCCACAAGCGCCTCTAATATCTTTTTCGGCACCGGCAACGACATTGGCCGCCCCCTCTCCGCCCATCATTTTTTTGGGCACCGGCAACAATATAAGCCGCCCCTATCTCCGCCCATCGTTTTCTTCGGCAACAACCTTAGCCTCGCTCATCCGGTGCAGGTAATCTTTTTCTCCCCCTTTCCACGACTGATGCCCTCTCTCAACCTCCCCCTCTTCCTCATTCTCCAATTCCCGTCGCCTTCAGTGGAGCCTTCACTGGCACCGGTGAAGGCGACACTACCTATCCTCTCTCTCCTTCTTCACCCTTCGTTCCTCCTCCCCATCTCCTTGTTTAAAATAAAAGAGATGAAGCAACAGTGTGCTCTTCTCTCCTTTGCCTCATATTCACTGTCAAACGAGGAGATAGGGAAGAATAAAAGTGGCAACAACAGTTTGTTCCAAGAATGAAAATTTTCGCCTGCAATTGAAATAAAATTTATGCCTTTTTGTATTTGTAAAGTGAAATCTAAAATTATGGCAGCGTATCTGATCTAAGAATTCTAATTTAGGTTGGTAATGTAATTTCGAATACACATTTTCATAAACATCATGTTGAGAAAAATGCTAATTAATTATCCCAGACAAACCAATTTGTTGATTTAAATTTACCATTGCTATTTGGTTTTGTTTAGGTTGTGGCTCTGCCCCTTGCCAATCAAAACCTGATGCTTTGAATTTTTGTAATCAAAATTTGATTTGTTTGTCATTTACTGCTTGTGGCGTACAAAATAATTTGAACAATGAGTATTTTTATTATTTTAAATTCAGGATTTTTAAATTTAAAGTATGCTTTATAATTTGAGATTTTTTGGATATTTAAAATCAGGATTATATTTATGCAGATAGTTTTTTATCTTATATTCATTTTAATTATAAGTATAATGGTAATTACGGGCAATTTTGGTAATTTTACTTACGAAATGATTTGATTTCCCGGACATGGTAGTCATATTCGTTCAGACCGGTGTAACACCACAATTTACCAATTCATGAATCAAATTGAGACCGATAAACTTTGGAATACTAATTCATAACTCAATAAAATACAAAACTAAATGGCATGGACCTAGATCATTGAAGGTGGCATAAAAAATAAAAACGTGAGAGAATCTAATGCAGAAATAGAAACACACAAAAACATGCATAGTCTCTTAAAGCTAGGCTAATGCAATTAAGGCATCTTAAATGTGTTTAAGTAACAAAAGAGACAAAGAGTTTTAAACAAAATCTAGCATAGTCTCCTCCGTAATTAAGATACGAAAGTTTTTTACTATATATATAAATTCACAATTTATAAAAATAAACGTAGAGCATCCACACTTTTTATATTTTACACACGAAAACATTCAAAGGCATTCAGCCCCATTCACATCACATTCACAAATCATTAACAACACGTTTAAACATTCTTTAGGCAATTTGTTTGTCTAGATTTTGCATGGGCCCTTTAACTAATGGTTTAGCATTCCTTAGATTTATTTAACATTCAGTTTCATAACTTCAGGGCTCGGAGAATTAATGTGTTCGCGAAAATATTCTACCTGCAAAATAGAAAAATACAATCATGGATAAAAAATTACATATACAAAAGCTGGCTTGTCAACTCAAAATTCACATCACAACAGTAGAACCAATAATGCTTTCGAAGACAAGGAGGGATAGGTGCATGCAACGATAACACAAACACCCCAAACACAAAAGCAGCACAACACAACCTAGCATCCTCGTGACCCGTACACACAAGCCAGCCAATGCCAAGATAGCTTATTTACACAAATATAAGAAAATGTGTTAACAACAAGTGTTGCTAAATCCGAAATAATTTCTACCAAAAATTAGCAAAGTGGTGATTGGACAACTCATTGTCTACGAGAAAAATGAATAATGAAACAGAAACTTCTACACACTCACATCAGAATTATAATCATACTTATAATCACAATACGACCAATAGGGCTTAATCATAATTACTAAAATATACGTACACATGAACCAGTATATTCAATGGTAACGTGTCAGTACTATACACGAGTCAAAATCTGGTCGACGACAACATACTCGTGGCCAATAGCGTCTAATTTGATCATACTAAAGTATTGTATGGTTTGGATATACTCGACGAAGAGCATAGTTGTATCAAAATACACACTGTTGGCAGATTTTATAACTGATAATTATAATCATATCAATTAACCAGCAATCAAGCACCATAAGTTAGTACAGATTGGATTCCTTGATTAGTGTCATTGTAAAACCCAGCTTTGGGTTACGGTTTATCTACTTGTAGTTTACCCAGTTTGGGCCAATTTCAAGTTAATTTAAGTGAGCTCATGCCAAACCAATGTTCAGACCATAAATATGGGGCCATATGGCCATATGAGCATGTTATGATAGCTGAATATGCCCGACATGTAGATGATATCTTGAGTTGGGATACAACAAAGAGTGAGTTATCAGTGTATATGCAAGGTATACATATTATTTTTATGAGTTAGCCAAGGTTATAGGCCTACATTTAGGCCATTGTAGTATTTAGTATCCGTTTAGGATTTTTAGGGTATTTCATTTGTATGCATCATAAGCATTTTGGATCACCGAATTTTGACCCTACAGGCCCAACTTGATTGAGTCACAAATTTTCACATGATTGAGTTTAAGGTTAGAGGCCCATTTAGCCTTCTTGCATCGATTCTTGCCTACAGAGTTAATTTTACACTCGTGTCAGTTTTGACTTTGGACAGTCTCAATCTAAGCTTTCTGCCTATATGTATATTGTATATATTCATAGGTGGGCCCACTAAACCATGAGTTGTCAAACGTCCAGATTGTGCCATGTGGCAAGATCTAAGCTGTCCACTCAGCCCTAACTTCACCCATTTATTTTAAGAAGTTTTTCTTCCACACTTTTGAAGCTTTACACCCACAACGCCGCCGCCACATTAGGTCGCCGTTAGCGAGACCTTAGCCCTCCCTGAGCCATCGAATCAGCACGGCCATGACCACTTCGTGGCGAGCTATCAGTCTATACCTACCGTCGCCATCGGCGCTGCTGCAGTCATCGCCAGTGATCAAGTTTTTATCAATGTTTGTCATGTCGTTGCCACCTTTCGGGCCATTTACCAGCACTGGCATGTGCCCTCCGGCGAAGCCGACCACCCCGACAGCTTCCTCCAGCCGAGATCTTCCATTTGAGACCAACACCAACCTCCGTCGTGGCCGCAATTGCCGCCGGCAACTCGCACTTACCCGATAGCATTTTCAATCATTTCTCGCCATTTTTCGTCCAGCCACAGGCCGGACACCGCCGATCGTCAGCCCAGATAGTTTTCCTCTCGATCGTCTGTCCTGATAGTTTTTCGACTGATTTTGGTAATTCGATAATTCACACATTGGTTTAGATGCATATTCATAATATTTAACATGTTTTAATGTTATGAGTGTTTATATATATATATATAATTTATTCATTATTGTTTATTTATTTGTTTATTTATTTATTTATTTATTGAATTATTACATATATATATATATATCACACAGAGTATATAGTATAATTATATTATTATTTTATGATTTGAGCATTATTATTGTCATGTATTTATTGTTTATCTTATTAATGTTTATTTATTTATTTATTGTTTGTTTATTAATTATTTCCTTTGTTATATCTTGATTTGTGTACTGTATGTTTAGTTGTAGGATTATTTAGAAATCTTCTTTATTAAAATGTATTGATGATATGAGTGCACATCAAGAACATGCATTATATAGAAACATCACTATTTTACTTATCAATAGGTTTCGATGTTGGTTACGGAATTTGAGCTCGCTGTAGATGTGTCGATGCGCTTGGAGCTTGGACTACAGGTCTGTGTGACTCTCCATTTGCTTGATCTCTACTCAACTCCCTGCATGTCGAGTTTAATCGTGTTTTAGAAGTAGGACGACATCAACAATATTTTGTTACTCGGGTCTTTTTAGCCGTGTTTTCTATATATATTTAATAAAACTTCAAGATGGAGACCCCTTGATGGTTTTCAAAAGATAAGATCTAGAAACTAAGTATTAAATCCTCTTTTAAGCCTATATGTATAAATATGATGGTTTAAGGTTTTTATGAGTAAGAGTGTGTACGAGATGTATGGACTACACTAGTACTCTTTCAAACCCATAGATAGTGCGGAGTATGAAGGTACTGCGTAACGCAACATATTTCCAGAATTTGTGGTACTAACTTAACCGTTTCTTTTGTCACTCGAGTACCATGACAGGTGAGGATGTGAAGGCATAAGCGTTGTATATATAAATATGAATATTAGTCATGCATACGCATCGACACTTGTTTACGTTTATTTGCTTATGGCTTATTGTGAGGTAATTTTGAAGTTTATTAAGTTTCCATGGGTAATGGAATACTCATTTGCCAATTTGTACTAATTATTTTTCTAACCAGTAACACTCGTTATTGACGTTTTTTATATTAAATATGTAGGTCTTTCAATCCTGAGTCAACTTTGGTGGGATGACAGATAAATGCTACATACACTTGAGCTTAGCGTAGTTATTTTCTTTCTTACTTTTATTTTATATTTGATGTGTTTTGACTTGTATTTAACAATGTCTTCCATTCTCACGACGCCAAGTGGGTTCTTTGATATATTTTATCGATCAAATCTTACCAACCAACAACTATAAAGATGATTTGACTTGATATTAACATTTTTAATTTTGTTCTTAGGTAAACTGAAATCAGGGTGTTACAGTCATGCTCCCACCCACCATGCATGTATTAAAAATTCATAAACGTATAATAAGTTTATGGCTTGGGTAGGTCCAAATCAAATAGCACTAAAGTGTCACTCTTTTATTAATCTCATTTTTTGAAAAATCATCAATGAATCTCTACCATGATGTTTTATTAATTCAAAAAATCAATAAAATAATAGTAGATAGTGGGATCAAATAAAATATCACTAAATACGTCTTATAATATAAACAAAACAATGACAAAGCCAAACAATAGATCAAGGAGGAGAGTCCCAACACACCTGTGAGAAGAGCTCCATGTCCCACCATAAGCAGCTTTACTCCGCATGATCTAAGAATGAGACTACTTTTCAAATCATGTATAATGCATGTGTGCAATCATATGAATAAATTCTAAATGTAGTAAATAACATAACATACAAGCGCAAAACAATAAATACATATTACATCACATCAATCACATGTTGAATGCACAACAAAAATGCATGAGATTTTGATAATGTAGATAAAGATATCACGATGGAGATTTCAATTCATTATGAAATAAATTTTAGAATTCACCTATGTACTTAAATCTCATAAAGGATATCGAAACACCAAAAGAACTTAGGGTAATTAACATGAGGTGCTTGACACATTTATCGAGAATGTGATATTCGGTAAAATTATGAGTAGTAACTTAGATTGCCAATTTACTTATTTAAACATAACCTCGGTGGTAATTCCACTGTAGTGACTTCACATTAGTAGAGGATGAAATATATAAAATCAACCTATAGCCATAAGTAAATAATTAAGACCAAGATGTGAGGATGTGTTAGAACTCATGTCCAAAATGTCCCAAAAACATAAGTTGCTATTAAATTAATTAGATGGTGCATAATTTATCTTATGATGAAATAAATAGTTATCTAACTTATTGATAATTATTTTTTTGTTAAGTATTACTATATTGTTGGTATTGAATGTTAATTACTTTATGTTGAGATTTATAAGTGATTAACTATATTTTTTGTTATTTATTTATTACAAATATGAGTAGAATACTCAACACCTACTACTGTCTGAACTGTTTGTATTGTTCACAAGTAATGAAGACTCAAGCTATGCCCAGAGATGGAAAAAACAACACATAGAGATTACACATATTTTTATTATTGGTTTGAATTTATGCTTATAATAAAAACATTATTAGTGGACAAAGTTGTTGATTTGATATATTGGACATAGGCATGTTATTTATGATTATGGACTTATTATAGTATATATTATAGATATTGACAATGATCGGTGCATATATATATATATATATATATATATATAATATTTTACTTTGTACTTGTGATACACCTCAATTATTTAGTAAGTAATGGTCCGTCCCATAAATTGTTATTTATTATTATAAAAAGGGCATTGCGTGTTACAAATCTGGTCGTAACAGCTTTTAGCGACAGGATTTATGATCTTCAAGGACTGCATATACTAGTGTCAATTCTTAATTGGTGTCTTGAAATAAGTAAGAGTTAGAAAGTCGATTGAGACTCCTAAATACTTGATGGCCATGTTTATGACATCAAACTTGACTGTCCAGGTACACTCGTACTCTCTAGTACACTCGAATCAATGAGGGAGAAAAGGGCATATAGGTAATTAAACGATGGTTCTATTCACTATTATAATTGAACTTCGGTCCAGGAGGTGACTACGAAATTTTAATTTGATCCAATACTACTACTGGGTACGCTTCAATGTTCTAGATTACTAAATTCAACACGATGAAAGGAGATTAGTAGGCTTGAATTGAGCCTAGATTGAGGGATAGATGGAACGACTGATAGATAACTGAGTTCAAGTAGTCGGGTTTGCTTCATTGGGTAATTGTAGCCGACTCTCCACAAAAGGTTAGAAACAGTGGGCTAGAGGGAGATACACTCAGTTTAGAGGACAAGGGGCTATAGCTCGGAGGTCTACCATCTCGCTATTGAACCTCAAGGACCACACCTTCAGAAAAAAAATTGAACCGAGACAAGGAGTGATATGCCCTGTTGTGACTTGAAAATTCGACGGAGTCAAGGGGTGATATGCCTTGTTGTAAGTTGCGAGAATGGATTGAGAATCGGCTTGCAAGTGCTAATTTGGCAATTTCAATAACATAAGGGTTGTTATTGTTGACTAACTAAGAAATGTTTGGCTACAATTGAGGCCTTATGGTGCATTTTGGCAACTCTTTATTTACCCAAATAAAATATTCATTTATAATTATACTACTCAGATTAAACTTCGCCACCTTAAGTATGATTTTATCTGCGTAAAAACTCTTTAAAAAATGAAAAATTCCATTAAAATATGAAAATTCTACTCAAATTAATTTTTTTACTTTCGAATACCAATTTTTTAAAGATTATTTCATAATTTTAACATAAATTTAGAATTATTATTAATATTTTCATATAATCATTGTATCATCAAATCAATACTGTGGTTAAACGTAAAAAGATATTCATTATTTTTCATTAAAAATAATAATAAATCAAACAATTTAGAATTTAATTTTTTATATTATTAATTAATATATAAACATACCCTAATTTTAATGATTTGGGCTTCTAAAAATTCAATTTTCAATCCCGGTTAGTAATAAATATTGGATTGACACATTAATAGGGTTTGCTATAATTATACAATAAAATTACGCGGAACACTATCGAAAAATATCACTCTTCTCAATAAAATAAAATATTAAATTTAATGTTCTTGATTGATTTCATTTTTAAGATCATAAAATATTTTTATAGACTTCAAAGTGAGTCTACTATGTTGTGTTTACATTGATCATATTAATTAAACTACAAGCTCATTTTAGAATTATATTAAGTAGAAGGTTTTATTGATCAACTAATAAAATAAATATTTAATTATATACAAGACACTGACAGGTATGCATGGATCCAGATTACTTCGGGAAAACAAAACGACATAGGCATATTGTGACATGAATAATTAGATTCCTGGTTGAAAGTATTATATACTGTTTGGTTCTGAATATCGTTAGGTTCTAAAACGACAATATCGGGCCCCGCGAGGTGTGGCATGTCACAGCGGAGGACCCTATGACTTTCTTGACACTTTCCCCATGTGACGGCAAGCCTCAGGCTCAAGCTGACAGCTTACCAAACATGGCATTAATTTTAGATATGGGAATGGATATAAAAATAAAAGAAATAGTGGTGTCTAAATCTGGAAATCACAGCTGGCCACGCCTTTCGTCGCCATCCACCGCTGGCGCGTAGTAATAATGATTTCAGAAGCGGTTGGACCGGACATCGTTCGATCTCCAAATTTATTTTTTTCAAGCACTCCAGACTTGGCTAATTTATTTTTAATTCTTAAAATAATTTTAAAAACTTTTAATTATTATTTTTAATTGTGTAAAACATAATAAATTTTGTCAGCATAACGAATGAATATTCATATCTCTCGTGTACAATTGTTTAAAAATTTTTTTCTCAAAATATAAAGGAAAGAGTCAATGTTCATAATTACCGATGTAAATTTTGCCACGGCCTTAACCGTGACAAATTAGCCTTTAGTTTTCTAACGCAAAGCGATGGAAAAATAACGCAAGCGGTGGCAGTGGCTTTTTTATTAAAGAAACCACAGTAACACCGTGGCAAATCCTTGGATATAATTTTATTAAAATTTTTTCCACATCACGATCAGAACAGAGGCAAAACAGTGCTAATTAGCCACCAATTTGTGACTGCAAAACTGTGTTAAAAAAATTACAAGTTAAACATCATACAACTATGACAGTTTCACATTTATTTTAAAAATAAAAAACCCAAGCACCAGTTTGGGCGGGAATTTTTCAACCCATTTTTCTCCTCAAATGGGCGCTATGGCCCTTCAAAAGCGCGTAACCCATTAAGGCCGTGTGTTGGACTAGGTGGCTTGCACCTGTTGGTGCATGTGGCCTCCAACCACAAAAGGTGCCCAAGTAGCGGCCGTATGGTGGCTGCCCTGGCACTGCTTAGCCCAGCTCCACCACTACCATGCCGTATCTCCGCCCACCGCCCCCCACCGTCTTGCCACCGCTCTGACCACCACATACAGCCACCTCCACCATTGCCTCCAATCGTCTTTGCCACCGTCATGGCCATGCCACCGCCTCACACCACTCCAGCCACGGCCTCCCGCATCCTCTGCTACAGCCTCCGATCGCACTGCCTACATCTAGGCTCTGTCACCGCCCCTGGGCCACCACCATCCGTCCTGGTCCCACCACTTTCTTTGGCCCCTAGCAAATGCCCTGTCACTGCTTCAGCCATCACCTCCGGTTGTCTCGGCCACTGCTTCCGATTGCCTCTGCCACCGCTGCCCGGTCCTGCCACTGCCTTGCCATTGCTCTGGCCACCGTCTTGGCCGCACCACCAATCTAACCACTACATCTGCCTCTGCTTGGCCTCGCCAATGCACTGACACTAACTAGCCTGTAACATCTCACCCCGGCTCCTAAAAGAACCATACCAAAGCCATTACCCAGTGACTGAGTTGTGCATACTTGTCAAATCCATTAATGATAAATCTAATTAGAGAATATCGCTTAAAACACAGCAAACCAGACAAAATCCACATGATCTTTAAATTTTCCTTGTATATCTGTGTTGAAATCAGTTTAAAATTGGTAACTATTACACTCAATGACAATGTATGCAGTAAAACAATATCCGAAAATTCAAATACCGTAAATGTGGAATCCATCGCCTCCATTATCTGAGTGAATATTTCCCTGTAGCAACTTCAGCTCCTTAATAAGATATACATCTACATGATTTGAACACCAAAATATCGGTAACAAATATTATTTGTAAATAATATATAAATAGATGAATTGTAGATAGCTCAAATTATGTAAACCACACATGCTCCAAGCCAAAACTAATTGTAGTTCAAGGAGAGGTATTACCTGAGCTATAGTGAGACATATCCACTAGTATATTATAGAATGATACCCTCATAAAGTACATTACAACCAATACAATAACACAGTATATTACAATTCAATATAGTAGTGCGGTACAAAATAATGCATTAGTCCTTGGTTATCATTAATAGGGAAATAAAAGTAACACTAAATACATAGGCATCCCATCAACAGGCATAACAATAACAGTAGGCACCTAGACATTTAGTCAATAAGTATAATAATAGTGACATTTAGGCATAACAATATTAGTATCAGTACAATAATAGTGACAATATCAAGAATAGTTTTAACAGTACAAAAATAATATCAATGTTGATAACAATGCATTAGTAATAATAAAATCAGTACCAGTAATTGAAACAATATCAATATCAGTAATAATAACAATAGTAGTGATAGTCATGACAGTAGTAATAGTAATAGTCTCAATAATCTTATTGTTAACTTACGATAATGATACTACAATGATAACAGTAACAATAATGGCAGTGATGGCATGACTAGAGACGATAATGATAATGATATCTATAGTGATAATGATATTGACAACATCCATGCTACGATAACAATAATGGTACAACCACGGTAATGATATTGATAACAAAAAAGGTAACAGTGCAATAATACAATCATGTGAAATTCAATAAACTCCCCATGATTAATGAAAATCACAATATCATATTCATTTTACAGTAAATAAAAGATGTGTTTTGCAAACATGGTATTCTAGCTCATACCAATTAGTCATCATCAACAAGCAGCTCCACGTACCTAGTTGGATACCTAAACTCGGTTAGAGTCAAGTATGATATATAATACATGTTGTGTAGTGTACGGTGTCCTTAACAATTATAATATTAAAATAGTTGAAATAATCTAATTAATCAGTCAAAAGTGAGTCACGGTTAAACAATCAATATAAGGTAGTCAATGTCTCAATGTGACACCCTAAATCCTGCTCGCTTGCGAACCCAACTGGAACATTACAGGTCCTGGTTGGATCTAGTTTTGGCGTCTTAAGATGGAAGATATCCATCATTATGTATAGATGAATGCACAAAACCCTAAATGTTATTATATGGATGACACGACAACCAATTCATACCAAAAAATAATGATGATAAAATTGATTAAAAAATTCCCAAAATAAAACGGACAAAATCTTCCTTAAAAGTGTAATTAGGGGCCACCTATCAAATCAACATGTATATATATATATATTCATATACATTTATGGCATTATATTTTTCCACATAAGTATTTAATTTAGTGACATCAAAATATATTTTTCACCTTTATCATTCAATCTGCACACTAATATATTTTTGAGGTCCGGTTATCACTATCCATTTCTATATACCAAGTATCTTCATTACATGCATTTCACTTTTCATAATAAACATAATAACAACAAAAATAGACAAAGCATGCTAATATTTTGTCGGCGAGCATGGGTGTGTGTGTGCAAGGTAGGTCACTGCTTCTTCGTCCAAGCCGGCATATCCCGTATTTAATCCTCACACACACACACACACACACACACACACACACACATATATATATATATAGAAAAATGTCAATAATAATATGCCCGAAGGTAAATAGCGGTGGATCTTATATTCGAAATCAAACTCGAGGGATCTCATCCTTGAGGGTTATTAATCCGAAAAACTGGTTGACTAAATGACTCAGGTTAAGTAGGATCCAATAAAACACCACTTAACATGTCCTACAAGTAATAAAACAAACATACAATAGAATAGATCATAAAATATGGAACGAGTCTTAAACGGACCTAGCAGAAGCTCTGAGCGTGTTTTAGCGCCTAGGTGGCGAGCTCTTACCCCTTACTTACAAATCAAACTAAGAGCTAACATGCACTCAAGATACATTGACTCATCCTATAGCATACACACATTGATCATACATCAATCTCATATAAGTTTTCCCTATGCTATGTTGCATTAAATTACGATACTTACTTAGGTTACCTAATTAATTCCTTATCATTTGTTTTAATACAATTCAATCAAGTAGATTCATATTTTTCTTTACAACACAATACCTAACACATCAATTCATGAATCCTAGCATGTTGTGCTAATAATTATCACCTTTAATAAATTAAGTCAGAGTTAATTATACCTCGCATCGTCGTTAATCGGCGACGACTAGAGTTTCGTCACATGGCTCGAAACTTGAATTCGGCATCCATCGGCATCCAACGTTCTATCCAGGTTCAACTGGATGACTTTGGTGGAAGATCTGGTAAATTTCAGCGAATCTGATTTTTGCCAGTTTTCAATGGTTTTTGGTGGGTTCCTAGTAGTTTTCCAGCGACTTTTGTGGCAATGCAATCTGGGCTAAGGGTCGACACTGGCTCAATGAGGTTGACCCAGTGGTGGTAGAGGTGTGGACAGAAATGGTGGAGACGAATCAGCTGGGGTCGGTCGGTTTGTTTGAATGAGCCTCGGTGGTGGCGCTGGGTATGGGGGAAAGGGCCGGTGGTCGAAGGGGGAGGCGTCGGCAACCGAGTGATGCGGACGGCGGCAGAATTGCATTGGGATAGGTGGAGCTAGGGCACGGCAATTCGGCATTGTAAGGGCCCATCGGCAGCCGGAGGTGCTTGAGGTGGCACAACGGGGCTTGGTGGTGTAGATCGGCATTGGTGCAGTGCCTGGAGGCGGCATCGGTAGCAACAATAAGGGCGGCGTTGAGGGTTTGGGGAAAAGAGGGCGGGGTGAAGGTTGGGGGTCATTTCGTAAATAAAACTTGACTCGATTCCGACTCAAATTAAAAATAATAACTAACTTGTAATAAATCCAAAAAGAAAAATCTGTAAAAATCCCATAAAATATAATACACACCATAGCATCAATATGACATTCTCTATAACTAATAACCAATCCAAACTACTCTATAACACATCCTAATACGTTATTCGGCCTAAAAATAATTTTGTGGTCTAATACTAAAATAAATAAAAAAATCTTAGTCTACTCTCATATATTTTGATAACTTTTGCTACCTGACGTTATGATTATATAGTTGGGCACACATAACTGTCATGGTTCATAGTGCATGACCAGCCCCGGCTCAGTACGCGTGTTTTGAAATTAACTCGATTGAAAATAGTGGTTGAACCAACAAGTTCTAAATATAAAACCCTGGCTTGGGTCACGGGTTTTACACTCAAAAGTCTAAAGAGTTGATTCTATCAATTCAATCAAATTGATCAAAACAATCGATATTCTGGTGTTAATCGATCAACAATCAAACAATCGACAATCAATTAATTCATTAAACAATTGAACAATCATCCAAATGCATTGTCAAGCTCTTCAACAATGTATGGTCAATTAGTTAAAACAGTTAGGACTAAAAAATAATTATCCAATCAAAACAATAAGACTCGAAAATACGAGTATATTAAGTTGTAAATAACCTAGAACAACCTAAAATGGTATGAATTATTCAAACACTGAGTTATGGGACAACCAAGCAATCATGGAATGCATATTCTTTTTATTGAATTGCATGAAATTGTATAGAATTTCCTATATATGAAATGCGTATTCGTAAGTGTGTGTGTGTGTGGGGGGGAGGAGGGGGGAGGGGGAGAGCGGGGAGTGGTGGGGGTGGGGGCGTGGGGGAGAATAAAGAGAAATTTTAGTACAAAATTGTAATTTGCGAAGGATACAAATAGTTAATTAATAAAACATTTTTGAAAACTCTATTACTCGGGTTTTATGTAGTGTACAAGAGTGAATGGTGAAACACTAGTTCCCCAACTCTTGTTACAAAATCCCTTACCCTAGACAGTTGGTGGTAAAATTGCATAAAATCTCAGCTAGACCTTAGGATATGTCCTAGTAAGATGTCCAAAAAATTTGATATCCATTGGCTCAGTAGATCACATATTATGAATTTTCCAAACCCATTAGGTCAAGCTACCTCTATAAATGACCTAGCTAATATCTTCCATTCCTGAGTCCACTCTGGTCAAAATACTTAGAGTTTTTACTTGAACTGTTATACGATTCAAGCCCATGGTGTTGGCTAATTCTACCTATTTACCCAGGTTCATTTAGAGTCTCCAAGCATTGGGTATCTTATGTGAGGTTTCCATGTCTCATGTTTAGGACGTTATGCTATGATAGTACCCCTTTAGACAAATTCTCAAATGAAATTTTCTAAAATATGGAAGGTTGTAAAACCTGAGCTATTAGCTCAACGGTTTTAGTCGCTGTTCATGGATGAGCCAAACTGAATGTTTCAGGTGTTATTAATTGTTTTATGTTATATATTATGGCACACTGTATGCACGCCAAGGAACGAGTCGCTGTCTACGAGTTACGTCTGGTCAAATGAGTATATGTCTCAACCTTTCCCCTTTTTGTGGGATGTTATGTATGGTAGATAGATTGTAGGACCACGTTCCAGTGAGTCTAGAATCATTTCATAAGCATTTGTGTGCACCTTTAGTATGTTCATGTCATGTTTCGGTTGAAACATGCAAATTGTAGTGGCCAAATTAGGGTTTAGGGTGCAATTTCTAGTGCCTTTGTGCTAGAGCCCAACTGCTTTGCATAGGAGGGCGCCCTTGCACCAACAGTTGTCAACTCATGATAGGTGGCCAATAGTGTCTGATTGGCAAGCATGACTTTGTATCCCAACACCCTTACAACTTTCCAGCACCCTTGCGCTTGCCCTCTTTTAGTTTTATAAACGGCCCTACTCCCACTCTTCTCCAAAGCTTTCCCTCCACTCCTTCCTTCATCCTCCTTATCCCCAAACCTTCGTCATCCTTTCCAAGCAACCTCTAGTTGCTGATCAAGCTCAAAAGCCTCACATCCAAGCTTTGGAGCCTTTTTTTTGCTCTTTTCTTTTGCTTCCTTTGGTATGTGCTCTTTTGCTTCTCTTTCATATTCTTTGGGTTGTTTTGTGTTGGATGCTTGTTTGATTGTTGTAACATTTCTCTAGATGATAGCTTAGATTATCAAGCTTATGTTAGAACTAATTTGGTGATTTTATTGCATGCACTTAGGCCCTCATGCCATGTACAAGTGCATATGTTCATGTATTGCACCATCTATGAACTAATCTTCTTAGATTTGTGATATCTCACTCATTTGGCATCATAAAAATGTGAATTTTGTTGCATTGCACTCCTGATTGATTTGGATTCACAACCATGCACATTTTGTTTATGTTAAACATGCTAGAAAGATTGCAAAGTTACCATGTATAAGTTGTTCTTTATTTAATATAGATTTGTGATGTATGTTGCATGATTTTTAGCTTACTATGGTGATGATAGGTCTTAAAATGCCTTTCCCCATGTTTAGATTTAGGATTTAATTAGCCTTCGATAAAAGTTGATACTAAAATGACTCAATTAAGGGCATAAACAATATGTATAATCAAAGGCTACAGACACTGTCCTGTGAAGGCTATGTGAGTGGTCGTGCAAAGACTGTGAAAAAATAAAATAAAATAAAATATTTGACTCGTCTGGAAAGGATCGAATGTTGGATTATTATTATTATTATTATTATTATTATTATATGATTATTATATTATATTCTCTACCCGGTTACCCAGTTAAATGAAATGCGGGTGTGGGGTGTTTTCACATACCCTAGCCGTCATTTTCATTTTATATTTTGTTGAGGGGGCATCATCTTCAACTCATTCTCTCATTTCCTTCTCCTCTTCCGGAGCCGGCTTCTTCCTTGCTTAGGTATTCTTCATATCTCCCTATTCTTAATTTTCATGCATGCATATTTTGAATTGATAATAAGTTTGATAATCATAAGGATTAAAATCTTAAATCAATAATGAAAAAACTAAACTCTGAAATCCCGCCATGGTCGACGGGTTCTCAAGTTTGGCAAGATAGGAAATCATGGGCAATCTTCACTAGGAATCAATGGCGACGGTCGTTCCGACATCAGAAGATGATCCTACTCTCTTTGTCGATCAGTGTATGGCTGATTTCGCATGTGTGGATGCCGGCCTGGGGTAGCAAATGGCAGAAACGAAAAATAGAGGCAACGGCGATGGGTGAAGAAATCCGGTCGTCCTGGGTGGTGATGGGTTCCAATATGGCCGGGGAAGGTCAATAGAGGGTTGAGGGTGTCAAGTTGACCACCCAATTGAGGCAGCAACACTTGCCGACAGTGGAATCGGTGACGCGAACGCTTCGCTGTAGGAATGGCGATGCTAGGGGCAGTGACGATTGACGGCGACTGGAGTCAGGAGCATAGGATGGCGTCAGGGAAGAAGAAGAAGAATCCCTTGGGTGGCAAACTTGTAAATATAACTTGACTCGACACGGCTCGAGTTAAAAAATAATTCCAACTCGTAAATAACATCTGACTCGATACGGCTCGAGTTAAAAATATATACTAACTCGTAATAAATCTTTAAAAATAATTATTCTAATGAGTTATGGGTTGAAGTTGCTAAACTAATTAATTATTGTACGATATCACCATAAGTAATAAAAATACAGTAATGATAAATGGTCGATAATTAATTGGTGTACTACAAGTGATTAATTTTAAATCGGATGGTTATAAGTAATTAATAAAATAAAGATTTTACCTTTATCATATTAAATTTAATACCAGGTAAATAAAATGATTATTTAATAATGAGTCAGTAAGGTAGAAAATTGGTTATTAAACTATAATCGCATAAAAATCACAAGCGTTGAACCTAAATAGTATAATGAAAATAAATAAAGTTCTAACCTTTATTGAGTTGAATAATTTAAAATAATTAGTAATATCTTTGAATTAGGATAATACAAATTATTTTAAATAATTTAATCGAACAACTTAATTAATTAAATTGCTATGAATAATGATAGCGATTAAAAATTATAACCTAAGGAAAATATTCTAATAATAGTAATTAAATATTTGTTTATAAGTTGATAATTATTTTATCATTTGTTAAGTGTTAATTATGATTTAGATAATTAATTTAAGATGTAAAGTAGGATTTAAAAGATTATGTCACATGAATAATTTAATATTTAATATTTTTGAATGATATATATTAGTCATTTAGTTGCATGCATTTCTACTCAAATAAAATTATACTTTGTATAATTTTATGTTCTCGTTTAGATTAGGATTGTTGGTCGCGGTTGCAGGTTCACTTACGAATTATCTAGGTCCTTATAATTATTTAAAATGTTGTATTTTCCCTTATTGGTAGCCCTGGTCGGCCTGAGCTCAGATTCGACCTCCATGCACCGAGTGCAACCGGGGTTAAGGAATTGACTCAGTCCGACACGGGGCTACACCTTTTAAAATTACTATGTGGGAGTCTTGGTCGACTTTAGTATCTGACCACCATGCGCTGGAATGCAACCGGGGTCGACTCAATTCGGCACAAGGCAGCACCCCCTCAAAGATTAAACACTTGCCCCGATGCCAAAAGGGGTGACAGGGCGTGCCGCTCAGAAGCTCATTAAGCACTTGTCCCGATGCCAAGAGGTGAGTCGATGGCGAGTGTCAATAACTACAGGCCGTGGGCCACGTAATTTGCGCATGCATGGGATTGGAGCTAGATGGGGTGGCCACCCCTCCCAGCATATAATGAGCTCGGTATAGGCTTATAACAACTAAAAGTCTCTTGAAACGATAATAGGGATTATATTGACTTATTTCATTTAATTATGCGGCTTAGTGGTTTTATCACTAACACAGAATTGCCTCCAGGGGAGCAGCTTTGGACTGAAGAATAGAAGTGTGGTTGGTGTTTCTTTTATCAACCTAGGTATGATGAATTGATAATAACTTGGACTTCCTTTTATTTTTCTTATATTATAAATGTGGTTGTGGGAAATGGTCCGAGACTATGGGACAGTTATTTTATATATTGTCATATGCTATTAGAACATGTTTTATTTTTATGAGTTATAAATTCTAGACTTATTTGCAGTATGAAATTCATGTTCTAGAATGTTATTGTTACATCAATTATATTTTTAGGTAACACCGGGTCCGATTACGGGGGGGGGAGTGGGAGGGGGTTGTTACAGGTTGACTTATGATAAGTGAAACCAATGACTATGATGGTTTCTAAACTTTTAGAAAATTAAATTATGTTCCAATAAGTGCCTAGTAGAATCCCACAAAAAATGTGCCTGGTTTGAGTTCATTTTGGTTGGTAAATAATTCTTTTTTCTGGAGTGTTCACAGAAGTAAGCTTTACCCGTTATCTCTATCATTTCTAATAAAATTTGGTTTCTAGGGTGTGTGTGTGAAAAATTAATTGAAATTTAGACTGACATTAGACACTTCTAAGGCCCATTAGGACTTTTCTTTCCATCCTATATAGGACCAGTCTTAAAAATTTGATATTTTAGGCATATAATCCCCATTTTCTATTGGATGGCGCAAATAGCTTTTTGACCCAATATTTCATGGAGATTAGTCTCATAGTGTTATTAGCCTAGGGCCCAGTAGAAGCCCATGAACCAAGCCCACTAAGTTAGGTTTATTGGTCAGTCCCATGAAATTCAAGAACAGTTCAATAGATGGATGAACTTAGGAACCTAGTGTCTATTGATCCAACCCACCATAAATTAGGCTTATGTCTTAGCTCATTAGGTAAATTTCAGCACAATCAGAGCCCATTAGTGTGTTAGAAAATTGCATTATTCTTGTAGACTAAAACTAGATTAGGGTTTGATTATGATTTTGTTTAACTAATCCTAAATGAACCCCTAATTGTCTCTTAATTGTCATTAAGTAATTCAATTGTAATTAATGTCTTGTTAATTAGATTGATTACAATGGTAGGCTTAATCTGTGTATATTCATGATTTGAGGTCTTGCCTCGATTAGTTTGTTGATTAGGTTAACCTAATTAACCCTAAAGGAACCCTTAAGCCACTCTAATGGTCATTAATCAACCTAATAGTAATTAAGGTGTAATTGATTAGTTATGATGTTTAAACATAATCATGTGTGTGCATGAATTATGTGATGATTGGCCTCAATTTGCATGCTTAGTGTGTATGATTAGGGTTTGATGAGTTGTACATCATTCAGGGCTATGCAGATTGAGCTTTTGTACTAAGTTGAGGAGTTCTATTCACCAAGTCTGTAGGTTTCCCTATGCTTTGACTATTTGTTTGGCTCTTTGAGTGTGTTTAGCCAAGTTTTACGATAGGACTAATTAGTAGTATTTTATCAGATTCCACCAATACCAGTCCATTTAGCTGACCTTTCCGTAAGTCCAATAAAACTTCAAGGATGAGATCCCTTGATGGTTTCAATTTCAAGATCCAAAAATATGTATTATGAAGTCCCTTCCCCAGCCTTATAAGTATGTATTTCTAAGTTTTGTTTTTATAATGAGTGTGTATGAAGATACAAAGAATGTGCTAGTACTCCTCCCATCAAGAGTAGTGCGGTCATGTAGGATATTGTGAACACAACATGCTTCTAGAAATTGCAACACTAACAACCGATTCCTTGTCATCTATGTGTCATGGCTGACGAAACAAGGAGGATGTTAATATATGATTATTTGTAAGTGCATGTGTGTGATGGTTTTTTGATTATGTGACTAACTATTTTTGTAGGGTGAAAAAATTTGGGGCATATTACTAACATCTTTTTGCAAGATGTGTTCAAGACCCAAAGTCTATGAACTGATGAGGAGCATTTCCAAGTATGCTAAACGTTTGTGGGTGTAGCTATTTGTGATTGTTGAAGAAAGTTGATTGGAGGAGCTAACATTTCATACCACCTTAAGAGCCCATGTGAAGACAATGTGTTAAGGCATGATGACTTAACACTTGAAGAATGTCTACTGTTTTCTCTCTGCCTTGTGCTAAAAGGTTATATGGAATAGGTTACCCTTGCAATGTTTCAACATCATGACATGGTTAAGTAATAAGCTATGTAACAACTCAAAACCTAACTAGTAAGAATATGGATCATGCATGGATAAATAGCAACTCTTAGTTGTAGTGGGGGTCCGCCTCCTCTACATACTTGGAGTGCTCATTGCATTTTTTAAAGTCACCACTCTTAGTTATAGTGGAGGTGCACCTTTCTTGTATAGTTAGAGTGTCATGTTGAAAGCTTAATGTTAAAGCCTTCCCTTTAGCTTATGGTATGCATGCACGTTTATGTATGATGCTCTAACCTGGTTTTATATCTTAAGACTCCTTGAGGGTTATAATCCATTTTTGTGCAGTTAGTCTAAGATTAGGGTTCACGGGTCACAGTCAGACGAAATCACAAGTCAGGTACGTATAATAGGTAGAACATCGTATTTTCCTTGTTGGTAGCTTAGGTCGGCCTGAGCCCAGATTTGACCACTATGCACCGAGTGCAACCGGGGTCAAAGAATTGACTCAGTCCGACACTGGGTTGTATTATGTGCGTAAAGTTTGCAAAGCATTAACATTGTTTTGTCGTAGTGATGGCCGCCCCATAAAAAGTCTACGGCCGGGGTGGGCAAGGCACGGCGATTCCTCCATCGCACTGGAGTGCAGTGATAGCCTCCTTATAAAAAGGCTACGACCGGGGTGTGTGAGGCACTGGCACTAGAGTTGGCAGTGGGAGCTTTCCCCAAACGGGGCATATCAATCACCTGAGTGGAGTGACAGCCTCCCCATAAAAAGGCTACGGACTGGGGTGTGCAAGGCCTGAGTGGAGTGATAGCCTTCCCATTGACTCACCCTCTTGGTATCACAAGTGCATAATGAGTAGTCTTGCACCACTGCACCCTGTCACCCCTTTCGACATTGGAGCTGGTATTTAATCTCTCAAGAATTTTAAGGGTGTTGCCTCGTGTCGAACTGAGTTAATTCTTTGACCCCGGTTGCGCTCGATGCATGAGTGGTCAAATCTGGTCTTAGGCTGACCAAGGCTCCAAATAGGAATATATAACATTTTGACTAATTATACGAACCTAGAATTCTGATGAGGCACCTCCAACTATGCACGTGATCCTAATATAAATGAAACTTCTCTAAAGCCTTCCCTTTCTGAGCCAAATGTACTCACAAATTATCAAGATGATGTTTTATTTAAAATTAACAGAATTCTCCATTATATAGAAGATTATGCGTGGAATTCAAGAAGTCTTTACATTAAACTTTTATAGAAAAGAACATTATCACACATAACTATATTAAGCACCAACCATTTATGTGATAACGAAAAGTCAAAAAAACTGACTATTGAATTAATGCGAATGGGTGTCAAATTGTACTCATAACTCCCAATCCCAAAATTCAATAAATAAAACTTATTTAAAACCATCTATAAATACCATCATACCGGTTCGCTAAATGTAATAATTAATAATTTATGATATTGATTCTTAAGAATTAATTTAATTAAATAATATTTATGATTCATTTTAAGATTTACAAAACCCTAAATAAGATAACTTAATTATATTCAGGGTTTTACAATTTCCCCAGCTTGAGAATTTTCGTCCTCGAAAATATAATAAGGAGAAAAATCAGGAAATTTCCCAATCTTGGAAATTTTTTTCCTAAAAAATATAATAGGGTTGTAAGAGAAAATGATTCATTTATCTAACTTCTTTATTATCCTATCTTAGGTATTACTTCCTTTATGCGTTGGTATATTTATATTTAGCTCTATAGAAGTTACTTTAAATATCTTTACATTTTCTTAAAAAATTTTTTTAGAAAAATCACGATTTGCAATTTTGTTTTCTTGATTTATGCATTACCACTCACATGCATAGCTAAAGTGGGGCACACCGTCCCATGATACTTTCATCCATATCACACAAGTGTCCTATACCACCCATACTATTTAGATAACACCTCCAATTGTAAAGGCGCCTCATATACGCTCATTGGTTAAGTGTCACGTGCACTAAGCATGATACATAAGTGATACACCAATAATTACTTACCATCTAAACAATGAAAATTAATTCTATAAAAGAATGATCAATGCTTATATAAAAGAAAATTTACCCTTGGGAGAGTGGACTCTTAGACTTTCAACAAGGTAACGATTGATTTGCATGGTTCCATGGGAAACACATCTCTGATACCACATATAATGACCCGCCCGTTCCGACCTACGAGCCAAGTGTTACTACATGAAACTAAGTGTCTCATAAATTAATTTTCTATTAATTTTCAATATTTTAAATAAACCCATGACATAAAATTTAATATAACAAATGCTCGGAATAATCTAAGGTTCATGAACCGAACCGAAATCCCATTGTCATGCAAACAATCTGGAAGTATAACAACATATAAGAAAAAATATAGCAGTCTAATAACAGAGTCTACAAGCTATCCCGACTTTACCCATCCTTCCATAATGCTCACACCTATAGAGGTAATTCCACATTAGTGATAAAAAGACTAAGTCATATAATTACAAGAAACAAGGTAATATATTCCACAATATCTGAATTTAAATCTTTAGTGATTATAAATCTATGATAAGCTCTTAATATGCCGGGAGGGGCGGCCACGCCATCCAGCTACAATCCCATGTATGCGCACACACGCTACGTGGCCCGTGGCTTGTAGTTACCGTATTTGCCATTGACTTACCCTCTCGGTATCACAAGTGCATAATGAGCCATCTTGACCCACTATTCCCTGTCACTCATTTTGGCATGGGGGTAGGTATTTATTCTATGAAGAATTTTAATAGTGATGCCTCATGTAGGATTGAGTCAATTCCTTGACCCCAGTTGCGCTCGGTGCATGGTGGTTGAATGTGGGCTCAGGTCAACTAAGGCTCCCAAATAGGAATATATAACATTTCGACTAATTATACGAACCTGAAATTGTGATGAGGCACTCGTAACTACGACACGTGATCTTAATATGAATGAAACTTCTCTAAAGTCTTCCTTTGTAAGCCAAATGTGCTCACAAACTATCAAGATGATATTTTATTTAACATCAATAGAATTTATTTAAAATTATTCATAAATACCATCGTACTGGTAATCTAAAGGTGAACTTTGTACTTTTGCACAACAAGCCCTAGCCACCCTCTACATTCTCTCTATAAGTGCCACCTCTCTCTACTTGTTGGGGATTGTGTGAGGAGTTATTTGCTACGAAGTTTTTCCAACTAAGAAGAGGTTAATAATCTCAGCTAAAACATGTTAATAATATACATTCATGCATCATGATCATGCTTCAATTTTTGCTTAATGTTATATACTATTTACATGTGTGTTTTCATGTTCCATGCTTGATAACTTGTTAAAATAATGTTTTTATGCTAATTCATGTTTAGAATCAATGTAAATAAGTTTTACTTGTAGTTCCAATAATTTAACTAAGTTTCAAAATTAAGTTGTTGAAAAAAGAACGAGTTTAGAACATGTTCACCATTGTTTTATTCTTTTCTATAAATAAAAATCATGAAAAAGTAGGTTAAATCATGTTAGATTAAAAACATCCAACAACCCTTGTTTTAATAATATTTAGGATTATGAAAATCTTAGTTTTGTTTGACAAAAATTGAACTTAAAATGAAAAGGATAAAGAAATTCGGATTAGAAACCCTAGAACCATTGTCGTAGCACTTGTTAGCAATGCCACAGTACTATAGTTAAAGAAGAAGAAGCACAACGCAACGATGCAGCCTCCAAACCCGAGGCATATGGTGTCACTACCTTTACAAAAATTAATGATTGCGTGACGAGGGCTACGACATAGACCTTCTTGGTTATCAGCATTGTGGCTCTCACTTAACTTAAGACGTGAGCATGAGGCAAAGTGCCACAACACTCAAAGCCTAGGTATCTAGCGCAATGGCACTTATACCTAACTTGACTTTTTTGTGTTTATTTTATAAAAATGATTAATGTATGCTATCCTTATGTTTGTATAATCACTATATGATGTTTATATGATGATGTTAACATATTATTAATGTATATAATGTGTTGTATCAAAACATAAACATCATGCATGACATATCATATCAAGTAGACATGGGTAGACTAGTTTAGATTGTAATACATATTAATTATCATCTAAATTAGAAGCAATTTGAGTAGCTGAGTGTAAAACCCACAATTCGAGTCAGGGTTTTATATTCAGAACTGGTCAGTTCGACCGTTATTTTTGAGTCGTGTCAGTTTTAGAACACGAGTACTAAGCTGACGCCAGTCGTGTGTATGAGCTATGAGGGTCATGCGTACCCAAGTATATGATGATAACGTCATGAACACAGCAGAATAGAATGAGTTATCAGAATATATAAGAGTATGCCAGTTACTTTTTTATTTTTATATATAGTGGATCGTAGAATTAGTCTTAAGCCGTTTATCACATTTGGACGCGTTACGGGCAGTTTAGAGCATATCATTATGATATTTTGGTGGTTGTTTGATTTTATGGGATTTTCCCGATTTTTATGGAATTTTTAATGGATTTATGGCGACGTAATTATTATTCTTGACTCGAGTTGGAGACGAGTCAAGTAATATTTACAAGTTTGCCATCAGCCCTTTTCTTCCCTCCCAACACCTTCTTCCCCAAAACCTTGCCCCGACGCCGCCCCCGTGCAGCGTCGTCGCCGCTGTCGTGGACACCACCCTGCCGCAGATTGGTGGTTCCTAGCCCTGCTATGGCGTGGCCGTGCCGCTCCCACCAGGTCCGGCCACCATCTGGCCGGCGTGAGGCGAGGAAGCTGCCCCTTTCCGTCACGCTTCCATCGCCGATCGCGCTGCTGGCGACCGTCGCCGCTGCGATAGAGTGCTCGCCTTGAGTCTTCGACCAACCCACGACCCTCCCTGACCGGAGAAGAGCCTATCGCTGCCCAGGTCGGCCGGTTCTAGTCACCCATCACCGCTGCACCCCTATTTTAGCAATTTTCCAGTGAGCCACCGCCTCCGCTGACCATGTCGATGCCATAGACGCGTCGGGCTCGCCGAATCGGTTCCAATGGTACCCAATATGACCCCTATTCAGCCAGTTGACATCGCCAGTGATCATTGCCGGAAAATCGCCGAAAGTTGTCGGAAAACCGTCAGAACCCGCGGAAAACCGGATTCGTTGGAATTCTTCGGATCTTCTGCGGGGTTCATCCAGTTGAACCCGATCGAACTTTGGATGCCGACGAGTGCTGAATTTGAGCTCCGAGACACTCGACGAAACCCTAGTCATCGCCGATTGCCGATGACGTGAGGTATAATTACCTCCTATTTGATTATTTAAACTTGAGGATTGCTAGCACAACATGCTATGATTGATTAATTATCATGATAAATGTTTGACTATCGATGAAGTGATAAGTGCATGATGTGATTAGCAGTGAATGAAGGTTAAATGATTTAATGAGGTAAATCAATTTTTAGCATGATAAATGATCACGACGTAACTTAGAAAAACACAATAATATTGGTATGAATATGATGAGTTAGGATTATTCACATTTTTATTATTGATTGTTGATTGTGACGGATGATTATTATGTTGTGTGTGATGTTCATTGAGTTTGATGCATCATTTAGTTAGCGGGCGTTAGTATTTAGTCTTGATGTGTAGGTACGGAGTAGGAGCTCGCCGCCTAGGCGCGATGACACGCTTGGAGCTTCTACCAGGTCCGTTTAGGACTCGTCTCTGTTTTACGTTCTCTTCTATTTTATGTTTATTTTATTATTTGCAGGACGGGTTAAGTGGCATTTTATTGGATCCCACTTAACTCGGGTCATTTAACCGAATAGTTTTCCGGATAAATAACCCCTCGAGGATGAGATCCCTAGAGGATGATTTCGAAAACAAGATCCTCCACAAGTTGCCTTCAGGCCTATTATATAAATCCCTTCCCAGGCGTATATATATAATTTTATCGAGTTTTCAGTGAGATGAGAGATGGAGAAACCGACTGCACGTACCATGAGCAGATGCCATGATAGTCAAAGCAGGCTCTGGATTAGTGCAGCAGACTGTTCCATTCTCGAGGGATCCTGACAACTCCGCATTTGAGTTCCTCACACCCGGAGAATGTTGAGGTTTATAGGCATTGTTTAGTATAGTGCATGTCTGGACTTGTGGTTCAAAGGGTACTAAAGGCGACTGTCTGAGAGTACTTGGCCTTCTTGCTCAAGGCCAGGAGAAATATGGAGGTAAGCAGAGGGCTTAGGATTTGAGACCAGAAAATGAAGTAAGAAAATGCCGAGAGAGGCATTAGCAGCAACAGATCAGTCAATTAGGGAGCTACCAGGTCTGCAGCCCAGTGGCTCCTCAGTAGGTGCCCTTCAAAGTGTTCACGAGGAGTATATGATGTTTTCTTTCATATGAGAGTATGCTCTCATAGCCTGCTTGTTATAGTTATTTTATTTTTCAGACCAGTAACACTTGTTACTAACATATTTTTATATTATATGTAGGTAATAGTCACGAGTTGGAGGAGCCAGTTTGGACAGAGGAGCACTGTCGTTGCTTGCACACATGTCAGTCGATTAAGTGGTTATATTTTGTTATGATGTTAATATATTGATGTGATGTTATTAAATGCTAAAATTTATGAACATGATGAGATGAAATACTAAGACATGATGACAGGAAAAGGAAATGTGAATAGATTGTGTAGTGGAAGCGTTATGGGACCCAAGCTTCAAAATGAGTGAATAGTAGATTAGATTCTGTGTGAATGAAATTGTTGATGCATGCATATATATTTATATATATTATTTGACAGGGTGGCCCCTAATTGCACTTTTAGGGGAGATTCTGCCCTTGTTATTTTGGAATTTTTACTGATTTGATCGTAATTGTATTGGTGTGTAATTTAGTTTGCATGTCATCTATGTAATATCATGTTAGGATTCTGTGTATTCATCCATGTATGACGAGTCGTATCTTCATCTTAAGATGCCGAGATCAGATCCGTATGAGTTAGGTTCGGGTTAGCTGACCTAACTGTGTCCTGTAACATGCCGGTTTGGTTCATGAGTGTGAACCGGATTTGGGGTGTTACACTGAGGCTCAGAGCTTGTGAGCAAACTGATCAAGTCCATGTTTAGATGTGATTTCGGGAGTTTTATGATCCTCTATTTTACGTGATTCGGATCTTTATCCTTTAATTGCTAAGTTCTTCAACATGTCATATGTATTATATAACATAAGTGCCTAGGCAATAGTTTTTAGTTTTGCTTTATGTACCAAGGTATGCCAGTTTAACCTATTCAACAAACATATTAAGGCGGAGGGTACAACACTTCTCCCTTAAGTAGGGACCATTTCCCCTAGCACCTCAAGCCATTGACTTGATAGCGCTCATGATCACTTATGGTTTACCGTATGAGTTTTGTGGATCGCTACCACACTTCCCTGGTAGTTAGATGTGGAGCTCACCAACGCACCTAGGTGCAAAGTTATGTAGAATAGGCCAGGCGCCTAAGCATCTATGTACCTATATAGACCAGTAGTCTACAACTAATATCTTAATTTTCTTGGCATATTGTATTCATAGCTATTAAGGCACGAAGGCTAGGGATCAAACGGCTAATAGCTAGTCCAGTTTTTCAAGTGAAGTCAACCGAGCTTGATGAAGGAACTAAGCCTATTTTTACATTGTTTTAATGAGTCTCAAGGTGCCATTCTCTACAGATCATAAAGGCGAAGGACTAAGTTGATTTTCTAGTTATTTACCAAGACAGTTTTAAAAGGGTATTTAACTCAACATTTTTTAGTTAATTTAATTAACTTAGTATTATGATTTTCTAAAATCCTTAGCTAGAAATTACCAAACCAAACTAACTATTTAGTGACATGGGTGAAATTTAACTATGTGTCAAGGATGGATAATCAACTTACATAAATTATTTTATATATGTTATGTAAATTATTATTCATGTTTATGTTAATGATTAATGATCAGGTAAGATATTCTTGATCAATGATTGGCCGAGTTTTATCTTATTTAACCGATCGAGTTTAGCTTTATTTTTTATTTTGTCGCTTCCTGCATATATAAGTAGTGGACTCAGTAACTTATATGAGATATATAAGCATGCACGTAGGTATCGGAGCATAGGAGCGACTAGATGGAGACTCTTAGCATTAGTTTCAGTTTTATTTTCTTTGCTGTGGTTTTATTAGTGAACCTTTGCTGAGATGGTTATTATATTAGTAGTATATTTTATAAACAAAAAGACTTTGTATTGGTTATATTGCTAGAGCATGATCAAACGAATTATAGTATTATTATTATTCTGCTTGTTCATATTCTGATACAAGTTATAATTCATGAATTATATGTTAATAATATTATGCATGAGCATTAAGATGATGACATATGTAATGGTTTTAATGTAGTATATGTATGTTACAATTGAGATTGTTAAAAGTTGGCATTAGAGCTTCGAATCACTTTACGAGCATATGACTATACATATTTCTCCTTGTAGAAATATTACTATATGATACGTCATTCCTTATAAGATAAGAAATTTTTGTTTCTTAATGTGTTCTATGTTGTAGATGGCGAACCGGATTACCAACCAAGAGTTGCAGCAGCAAAATGAACTATTACAACAACAAGTGAAGCAATAGTAACAACAACTGAACAATTTAATGCATGCTATGGATAAAATGATGCCGAATTTTCAGGCTACTCAAGATACACTTCAATAGATTTTGACTAACCAAGTCCAGCTCCATCTGTAATGACCCCAATTCTAACATGCATAACCCATTGAGTTCATTACATGTGCCATCATCCTAATGCGCATGCATAACATATTTAACATATAATTCCAGAATTATAACATAAATCAAAATATGAATAGGCAGAATAATAATACTAATAAGCCAATCAATCACGTTCCAGGAATATCACTAATACATAGGTTTTTATATTCATAAAATATATTATTAATATAATAACCTTATCAGCAAAAGTCCACTAATAAAATCTAAAGCAATAAAATATAACTAGAACTATTGCAAGAGTCTTCATCTCATCGCTCTTATGCTCCAGTACCTGCGTATGTACAAATATATCCATTCAGCATCTCATACAAGGTACTAAGTCCACTACTTACATATGTAATAAATAAATAATACTCTATCGATTAAACATTATAAAACCTGACTAACCATCGATCAAGAATAATGCTTAAGCATTGATTCATGATATGACATGTATAGCAATTTATTTAACATAAATAGAATAATTCATGTAAATCGGTCGTTAGCTAAATTCCACCCTTGTGACTAACTAGTTAGTCTGGTAGTTTCTAGTTAACACTTCTAGAAAATTATAATAATAAGTTATTTAAATTAACATAAAACATAAAGTTAAATATCCTTTCAACTAATTAATTCATCTTAGTAATTAACTGTAAGAATAACTAAGTCCTTTGCCTTTATGACGTCTAGATAATCAGTTCCTTGAGACTTATGAAAAAACTATGTGAAAACTAACTTAGTTCCTTCTTCAACCTAGGTCAATGTTTGAATAATTTCAATATCATTCAAGTATACACGGTCGAAACAAGTAGTATAATGATTAATTTGAGTATTGTTCCCACAGAGAGATGAATTTTATGAATTAATTAAAGAAAATAATATTGAAAAAACAAAAATAACGGACTTAACTAAATCTAAGTAATAACTTTAAATTAAAAGCGAAGTTAAAATGATAAAACTCATTCTAGAGTCGAATTTCCCTTAACATCAATTTAATCTTCATCAAATCTTCCTCTTATCTTTTATTCTTCGGATTGTCGATCTAGGATAATTATATGACATGGTGGTTCCCGCTCCTTCATGCTTCTATTACTTTGCCTCAATTTTAACTTCCTGATGATAATTGATTAATCAACAAAATAATGCATTAAGATTTGCCTTACAATCGCATACAGTGTTGTGTATTTCCCGACCACAACGACAAATAAGTCAAAAGACTCGTCGTATGATGAATTATCAATGACTAATCTAATTAATTTCTCCCAAAATCTAATTAAACCTCATGATCTAAGATTTAGGCGATCAATCTTTTCTTAGTATTTAGAACATGATAATTCAAACAATCCGATTGAATATAAGAGTAAGAGGTTGAAATGAATTCAATTAAATCATGTTAAGTTCCATTCTTCGCTAGAACGAAATAAAATATTACTCCATAATCAAAATAGAAAACAATATAAATAAGAAACTACATTTTTATTATGAAAAGAAAAGAATTCAAAAACTAAAACTATCTCTTTCACTACACTTCGAAGCCAAGAGATGAGATATGATCAAAAACAAATGGCCACCCCTTTATATAGAATTGGAGATACAAGAATTCGAAGAGGGTGTTCACAAATCGATGTAGTCTAATTAATTATGATCTCCCTTCAAGTTTCCAACTCCTCGACTCCATTGAACTCCATCAATTGTAGCCATTGGGTGGGCCTAAGTGTCATGACCAATTAATTCCAAAGCTTAATTTGTTTCATCTTTTTCTACATTGAAACACAAAAATTAAGCATGTCTAATAAAATATTTATTAACTAAAAAAATAAAGTAAAATACACTTAATTAATAATATTTATACCCGGGAAGTACAAAATCATATTAAAAACATGGGTAGATATTATATACTTTAAACACTTAACAGTCAACTTTACAATGTAAAACTAAACTAGCTATTGGTCTTTTGATCCTTAGGGTCTTGCCTTAATAGCGTAGAATACATGTTAAGAATTCTATGGTACTAGCCATAGGACATTATGTACATCGACATCTATACACCTGGTTTATTCTAGATGAGTTTTTGAACCTAGGTGCATCGTTGAGCTTTGCATATAAACTCCTAATGGTAGCTAGCCACAAAATCCACATGGTAAACCACAAATTATCATGATCACTGTCAAGATGTGGCCAGGGTTGCTGGGGTAATGGTCCTTTCTTAAGGGAGATACGTCGTACCCTCTAGCGTAGCACGATTGTTGAACCGGTTAAACTAGCATACTTGCTACATAATGTAAAAATCGAAAACTAGTGCCTAGGCACTTATGTTAAATAATACATGACATGCTGAATAATTTAGCATGCTGAATAATTTAGCAATTAAAGGATAAAAATCTGATTAATCATGTAAAATAGAGGATCATAAAACTTCCCAAATAATGGCTAAACACGAACCAGATCAGCTTGCTGACAAGCTCTGAGTCTCAGCTATACGTCTGCTATTACTCTAGATGATAATTAACATGTATTACAATCCAGTCTAGTCTACCCATGTATATATGATATAACATGACATGCATGATGTGTATGATTGCATACAACACATTACAAGCATCAATAATATATTAACAACACCACACAATTATTAGACAATCCTTAATTACTCACAACATTACACACATAGCATCAACAAAATATGTAGATAAGCCCCCAAATTTAGAAATACATATCTCCCGAGATACTTGTCCAAAATCTATAAAATTTTTAGGTAGCAACTAGAAATCATGGCGGCTGTAATACAAAAAGACTTGCTTGAATTTTGGTTCTACAAAAACAGTTATAACCATTTTAAGATAACTGCGCAAAGAAAACAGATATTAGGGTTCAAGGTAGGAGTTAGCACTAGGCGCTCAAATTCTATATGTTTTAGCACCGCCAAACTTGGCCACCACTGCTTTCCATTTCTTATACCTGCGCCGCGACACTGGCTTTTGGGCAATGCCCTCATTTGTTTTTCTTGTGTCTCTTCTGGCTTTAGAGAAACAAAGTTTTGGTTTTCAAGCTTTCTATGCACAAAATCATAGGTTTTGTGAGATCCCTCAACTTAGTCCCACATCTAATACCTACTGGGAGAAGATCCTGTTTATAAGTGGGAATGGACTAGAGATCTTTAACTTCCGGGGTACCCATTTTAAAGAAATGACTTAGCCCATTACGTTGCACTTTGGGCTGGGTCGTTACAAATGGTATCAGAGCCGACCTGGTTCCGTGTTAGATGGTGGGATGGACTAGGGACGTTGGCTAGGCTGCCGGTCACGGGCCAGAAAGGACGTGAGGCTGGGGCTAGCAATGGGCCAAGAATAGGCATTTCGGGGACGAAATTTCCTAAGGTGGGTGGATTGTGAGATCCCTCAACTTAGTCTCACATCTAATACCTACTGGGAGAAGATCCTGTTTATAAGTGGGAATGGACTATAGATCTTTAACTTCCGGGGTACCCATTTTAAAGAAATGACTTAGCCCATTACGTTGCACTTTGGGCTGGGTCATTACAGGTTTAACATTTTTTTAATCTAATATTATTTAATCCAGTTTTCCATGATTTTTAGTTTAGAGAAAATAGGTAAGAATAATGTTAAACATGTCCTAAACTCGTTATTTTTCTACAACTTGATTCTAGATCATAGTTAAATCATTAGAACCACATGTATAACTTATTTACAATAATTTTAAAGATGAATTAACACTTATTATAACAAGTTATACAAGCATAGAACATGATAACAAGCATGCATATAGGTATCTTTGAACATTGAACAAACATGAAACATGATCATGATGCATTAATCTATACTATTTCAATGTTTTAGTTGAGATTACTAACCTCGTCTTCGGTGAATCTAGTCTAGAACTTTGCTCCAAACAACTCCACCAAGCAATCCCTAGGTAGCGAGAGTAGGGGGCTAGAGAAAAACTAGAGAGAGTGTGTGCTAGAGATAGAAAATGCTAGAGACAAAGGATGGCCGCTAGGGCTTGATGCAAAGTGCAAGAATTTGTCCCCCTTGCCTCCTTATATACATGTGGGTCTTCTACTCACATTCAAACCTCCTCTAATTAAATTCCATGGTCTAAACTAATCTTAAACCTCCTACATGTCCACATCCAATTGCCGACTATTACCTTTGGGCAAAACTCGGATGTTGGACAACCAATTGTAAAATATGTGCCCTTTGGCATAGGATTTTATTCGTTGTTCAGTTTGGTTTGGCCTTTGGTTTGATTCAATTTACCTTCTATTTCAATTTGGTTTGTCTTGGCTTTTGGCTCTTGATTTTAGGGAGAGTTGGTGTTGCTTGTGCTTTGGCTTGGAAGGTTTTGGCTCATGTGGGTGCCAGTTGGTATGGTTTTGTTTGGCATGCGTTGTGTTTTAAAAGTAGTTAATAGGGTCGTTTACACGTTAAAGGGGTCATTTTGGGGGGTGGGTGTTTTTAGTCATACATTTAGTGTCAAGATATTGTCAAATACCCAACTTGATATGACCTTTGTCTTGTTGTCACAGCACTTCCTGATAGTCATCTACTTTATATATGTGTAAAACCCGCGATCCGAGTTAGGTTTTTTAGTTAGAACCGGTCGGTCTGATCACTATTTTCAATGGAGTCAATTTCAGAACACATGTACTATGTCGAGGCTGGTCATGTGTTGTGAACCATGAGGGTAGCAGAGTGAGTTATCATAATATATGAGAGTACGCCCAATGTTTTTTCATTTATTTTAGTATTAAACCATAGGATGCATTACGGAGCAATTTGGGTGGGTTATTAGTAATAGAGCATGCCATTGTGATGTTCTGATGTATATTATATTTTATGGGATTTTCCCCTAATTTTCTTGATTTTTTACGGGCTGATTTTATTTATAAAACTACCCCCACACCAAAGCCCGACCTTCTCTTTCCCCCTAACCCCGACACTGCCCTACCCTTGCCACTGATGTCCCCTTTGGTAGCCACACCACCACATATTAACACTGCCGAGCTTCGTCGTGCCATTGCCGTGCCACCATGAGCACCCTCAGCCACCGCTAGGCCTCCACAACGCCAAATCGCTGCACCTTAGCACCGCCTATCTCGATGCCATTCCACCACTGTCCCACCTACACCTGCCTTCGACCCCTTGATCATTTCCCCCATAACCCAGCGCCACCGCCAAGGCCATCTGAGGCTTGATTGGACAAACTGTGTAACACCCCAAATCCGGTTCACACTTGTGAACCAAACCGGCATGTTACAGGCCCCAGTTAGGTCGGCTAACGCGAACCTAACTCGTGCGGATCCAATCTCGGCGTCTTAAGATGAAGATACGATCTGTCATGAATGAATGCATGCACAAAATCCTAACATGGTACTACATGAATGACATACAAATTAAATTTCACACCATCACCATTACGAGCAAAATCGATGAAAATTCTGAAGTAAAACTAACA
>JAURVB010001160.1:0-36905 GCA_033002965.1 Piper betle | reverse complement strand
CTCGACTCATTTCTCCACTCCACACAACCCATCCAACAAATCAATTTATAACTTCTCATTAGTGCATGAATATTATTCCTTGAAATCAAATAATAACATTTTAAAATTCACAAGATATCAAATTACAAAATAAAGATGCAAACATAATTCCCAATACGAAAAGAAAATAAAACTCCCATACCTATCTCTCAAATGTGTTTAGAATCAGTTTATACCATCATCCAATACAATTAAATCAAATTCTCCATAAGTTCAAGAATCAATTTTCTCTCCACTAATATAAGTACCTTGTCAATCAAGATCAAGAGGACTTTTTAGGTTGTAATGGGGCTAGGCTAAAGGCTAAAAATTGATATCAAGATCGAAAACAATAAACCCTAGCTCATGACTCTTTCCAAGCTTGAAACAAATTAATTTAAATCCTTGTCACCAACAATTTCACCCACACATTCACATTCTGCTTCCAAAAACACACATAATTGATAGAATAACTAGGAGACACCATTTTTTTTTCTTTTTCTATAACTTCTCTTTCATATTCTTTTCTTTGAGTTATAAAATTTCAAAACTTCATAAAAAAATTTTTCATTTTTTTCAACTCCTTAAGAACCCCCCCCCCTTTAAGATATCATTCTCATTTAGTAATCAATTCATTCAAACTTTGGAAAAAGTTAATCACTAAGGTTTTAGGTTAGAAAAATTAACAAACAAAGATAAATAAAATGAAATAAAGGCTAAGTCTATTATTATCATACGACAACAAGTAGAACAAGTTAACTTCACTGTTCAAAATTGGCTGAAACAAGGATAAATAAAGGGTAGCTTGAAAGGACCTAGTTAACAAACTCACCTACATCACTTTTATTATTGAACAAATCACCTATGATTTCGCCTCAATAAAATTTTTACTAGAATTCTAGATTATTTTCTTCAATTATATTAACAATAACATAAACATCATCTATGCATCATAAAAATCAAAGTTGAGAGTTACATAAAAATTATGCAGGGAACAACATCCACAACTCAACTCACAATATAGACACCCATAGAATCTCTTTATATTATATTATCAAACAAAGAAATATAATGATCATTTCTATCATCAAACAAATTAATAAGTTGGATGAGTCATATGAAATAAAGAAAAACACTAATGACACAAACCTAAAAAATATTACTAACAACTCCTAATTTATTTTAACATCAAGTAAACCCTCCCCCCCCCGCAAACTTAAATAATGCATTGTCCCAATGCTAAAAATAAACTCAAAATGACACAGCAAAATGACTTCCATGTTAAGACAAAGTAATTGGAGGGATAAAACACAAACTAAAACAAACTATAAACTCCCGAATTAAAAACTAAATAACCTGTCTTATAACAAATAAATAAAAAGCATGGGTTGCCTCTCATGAAGCAGTAAATTTATAGTCATTAGCCAGACTATTTCAACATACCTAATGTGGGGAGAAATTAATAGAGGTTTAGTGTCAAACCCACGATTTGAGTCAGGGTTTTAAATTCAGAACTGGTTGGTTCGACCATTATTTTTGAGTCGAGTCAGTTTCAAAACACGTATACTGAGCCGACACCAGTCGCGTGTATGAGCAATGAGGGTCATGCGTACCCAAATATATGATGATAACGTCATGAACATAGCAAAACAAAATGAGTTATTAGATATATGAGACTATGCCAGTTACTTTTTTTATTTTTATATATAGTAAATCGTAAATTTAGTTTTAGGCTGTTTACTGCGTTAGAACGTGTTACTGGTAGTTTGGGTGGGTTGTTAGTTATAGAGCATGTCATTATGATGTTTTGGTGTTTGTCTGATTTTATGGGATTTTTCTCGATTTTTTAGGGTTTAATACGACTTAGTTATTATTCTTGACTCGAGCCAGAGACGAGTCAAGTAATATTTACAAGTTTGCCACCCAACCATTTCTTCTCCTCCCACGACACTTTCCCCTTCCAAACCATAGCCGCCCCCATTGTTTAGTGCCGCCATTGTCGATGCCATCGTCGCCTTGCCACCGGGCATCGCCGCCTAGCCCCGCCATGGTGTCGCCGTGCCACCCCGACTAGTCTCAGCCATCATTTGGCCGTCGTGACGCCGGATCGCCGCGCCAAGCGCTGCACCCACGTTGTGTTTACGTCGTCGATTCCGCCGCCACCAACCATCACTGCCACGATCCAATGGTCGCCTCGGCACCTTCGACCCTCCAGTGAGCTTCCCTAACTAGATCGGAACCCATCTCCGCCCATCCCGGCCGGATTTAGTCACCCACCACTGACCCTCTGTTTTAGCTATTTTCTAGCGAGCGCCACCTCCGCCAACCATGTTGATACCGTAGATGCGTCGGCCTCACTGAGCCGGTTCCAATGGTACCCAATACCATTGCTTTCTAGCCAGTAGACACCACTGGCGATTGTCGTTGGAAAACAGCCGGAGCTGCCAAAAAACTGCAAAAACCCGCTGGACAACCGGATTCACTAGAATTCGCCGGATCTTCTACGGAGCTCATCTAGTCGATCCCAATCGAACTTCGGACGCCGTTGAGTGCTGAATTTGAGCTCCAAGACACACGACAAAACCTTAGTCATCGCTGATTGCCGATGACATGAGGTATAATTACCTCTAAGTTATTTATTTAAAATTGATGATTGTTAGCACAACATAATAGGATTGACTGATGTTCATTGAATTTGATGCATCATTTAGTTAGCATGTGTTAGTATTTAGTTTTGATATGTAGGTACGGAGTAGGAGCTCGCCGCCTAGGCACAATGACACATTTAGAGCTTCTACCAGGTCCGTTTAGGACTCAACTCTGTTTTTTACTCTCTTCTATTGTATATTTGATTTAATGCCTGCAGGGCAGGTTAAGTGGCATTTTATAGGATCCCACTTAACTCGGGCCATCTAGCCGAATAGATTTCTGGATTAATAACCCCTTGAGGATGATTTCGAAAACAAGATCCACCACAAGTTGCCTTCGGGCCTATTATATAAATCCCTACCCAGCCCTATATATATGAGTTTTCGCATTTTTAGTGAGACGAGAGATGGAGAAATCGACTGCACGTACCATGCAGAGGATGCCGTGACAGTCAAAGCGGGCTCTGGATTAGTGCCAGCGGACTGTTCCATTCCCGAGGGATCCTGATAACTCCGCGTTTGAGTTCCTCACACCCGGAGAATGTGGAGGTTTACAGGTACTGTTTAGTACAGTGCATGTCCGGACTTGTGGTTCAAAGGGTACTAAAGGTGACTGCCTGAGAGTACTTGGCCTTCGTGCTCAAGGCCAGGAGAAATATGGAGGTAAGGAGAGGGCTTAGGATTTGAGACCAGAAAATGAAGTAAGAAAATGCCGAGAGCGGCATCAGCAGCAACAGATCAGTAAGTTTGGGATGGTACTGGGTCTGCAGCCCTGCCTAGTGGCTCCTAAGTACTGCCCTTTAGAGTGTTCACGTGGAGTATATGATGTTTTCTTTCATATGAGAGTTTGCTCTCATAACCAGCTTGTTATATTTATTTCATTTTTCAGACCAGTAACACTTGTTACTGACGTGTTTTATACTATATGTAGGTAATAATCACTAATTGGAGGAGCACTGTTGTCGATTGCACACATGTCAGTCGATTGAGTGGTTAATATTCTATTTATGATGCTATTATATTGTGAATGATGTGAAAGACTAAGACATGATAGGATATGATTAAATGCAATGAGATGATGTTATGACGTGATGAAAAGCTAAGACATGATGATAAGAGGTGACATGTGATTAGAGCGCGCAGCAGAAGTGTGGTGGGTTGAAACCCAAGTTCCATAATGAGTATACAGTATATTAGATTATTTGTGATTGAAATTGTTGATATATGCATATATTGGTATACATTGTTTTGACAGGGTGGACCCTAATTGCACTTTTAGGGGAGACTCTGTCCATTTTATTTTAGAATTTTTATTGAGTTTAATCGTAATTGTATTGGTGTGTACTTTGAATTGCATGTCATTCATGTAGTACCATGTTAGGCTTTGTGCATTCATCCATGCATTGCAAGTTGTATCTTCATCTCTAGACACCGAGATTGGATCCACATGAGTTAGGTTCGGGTTAGCCGACCTAACCGGGGCCTATAACATGCCGATTTGGTTCACAAGCGTGAACTGGATTTGAGGTGTTACATTTAGTGTACTGGAACATTACCTCCAAGATAAGGATTAAGTTACTGCCCATTAGCTTTAAAACTTCTACCTGAACTTTCCTTATACATTTTCACAACTCCATGGGGAAATACTTGTTGGACAATGAAAGGGCTGGACCATCGTGATTTTAATGTTCCTGGAAACAATTTCAACCTTGAGTTAAATAATAATACTTGTTGTCTAGGTTGAAAAGTATGACGAGAAATATTCTCTTTATCTTTTCCTTATATAGTTTGGCACTTTCGTATGCCTTCATTTGGAACTCATCTAGCTCATTTAATTGAAGAAGTCTTTTTTCCCCTCATGCCTAGTATGCATTGTGTTCAAGCTCCACTGGAAGATGGCAAGCTTTTCCAAAAATCAACCGGTACGGAGACATTCCAAGTGGTGTTTTATAAGTCATCCTATATGCCAATAAAACATCATCCAAATGTATAGACCAATCCTTTCGAGAGAGGCAAACCGTCTTTTTCAAAATTCTTTTAATTTCCCTATTAGAAATTTCAGCTTGTCCACTTGTTTGGGGGTGATAGGTTGTGGCTACTTTATGCTTGATCCCATATTTCTGCAACAAAATATTAAATTGACGGTTACAAAAATGTGTACCCTCATCACTAATAATAGCTCTAGGAGTGCCAAAATGAGTAAAAATATCATTTTTCAAGAATTTCAACACCACATTAGCATTATTAGTTGGGAAAGCAGCTGCTTCCACCCATTTTGATACATAATTGACCACTACCAGGACATACATATTTTGATGAGATGGTATGAACGGTCCTATAAAATCAATTCCCCAGACATCAAAAGTTCAACTTTTAACATGTTAGTAAGTGGCATTTCTTGACGTCCCACTCTTTGACAATGATCACACTGTAAAACAAAAGATGTGAGTCTTTAAATAAAGTAGGCCAATAAAATCCAGATTGGAGAATTTTCATTGTGGTCCGCACTCCACCAAAATGACCACGATAATCAGAAGAGTATCATGGAGAATGTTGTCTATCTCTTCATTTGGCACACACCTCCGAATGACTTGGTCACTATAGTGTTTGAACAAGAAAAGTTCATCCCATAAATAATCATGCACATCATGGAGGAATTGCTTCTATTGGTGAGATGTCAAATCGGGAGGAAGTACCTGACAAGAAAAAAATTCACATGATTATTAAACCAAGGAATGAGAGAATCTCATACCTTTAAAAGTTATTCATCCAGAAAATAGTCATTAATTCAGATTGAAGGGTCATCTAAACTTCCTTTCTTGAGTCGAGAAAGATGATCAGCTACTTTATTTTCGTACCCTTTTCGGTCTTTGATTACCAAATCAAACTCTTGTAGTAAGAGCACCCATCAAATTAACCTTGGTTTGACATCTTTTTTCTCAAATAAATATTTAAGAGCTACATGATCTATATAAAGAATTACATAAGTACAAATGAGATAAGACCGAAATTTCTCAAAGGCGTACACAACAGCTAATAATTCTTTTTCAGTGGTAGTGTAATTAAATTGAGCTTCGTTGAGTGTCTTTCTTGCATAATAAATTGTGTGAAAAAATTTATCTTTTCATTTCCCTAAAATAGCACCAATTGCATAATCACTAGCATCTCATATAAGCTCGAATGGTAAATTTCAATCAGAGCAAACAAGTATTGGAGAGGAAATTAATTGGGTTTTTCAGACTTCAAAAGCTTCTAAACACTCAGCATTTATATAAAAAGCAACATCTTTTTCTAATAAATTAGAGAGTAGCTTAGCAATTTTAGAAAAATCTTTAATAAAACAGCGATAAAAACCTACATGCCCAAGAAAACTTCTAACTCCTTTAATTGATGTTGGGATGGGCGGTTTTTCAATTGTTTCAATCTTCACTCTATCTACTTCCAAGCCCTTGCTAGATACTTTGTGACCCAAAATAATTCCCGCTTGTACCATGAAATGTCACTTCTCCCAATTGAGAACCAAATTGGTGTCTTCACATCGATGGAGAACCCAATAAAGCATCTGCAAACAATTATCATAAGTATCACTAAAAATAGAGAAATTATCCATAAATACCTCCATTCCATGTTCCACCATGTCTGAAAAAATTGCCATCATGCATTGCTGAAAAGTGGCTGGAGCATTGCACAGGCCAAATTGCATCCTACAAAATGCAAATGTACCATATGGACATGTGGAGGTTGTTTTCTCTTGATCCTCCAAGAGAATCTCAATTTGATTGTATCCCGAATATCCATCAAGGAAACAGTAAAACTGTTTACCTGCTAGCCTATCCAACATTTGGTCAATGAATGGTAATGGAAAGTGATCTTTTCTGGTAGCTTCGTTGAGTTTTCGGTAATTCATGCATACTCTCTATCCCATCACTGTCCTTGTTGGAATTAATTTATTTTTCTTATTTGCTACCATAGTCATTTCCTTGGCAACAACGCCAAAAACTTGATGTAGAAATTATAATGCAAATGCACGTGCCGAATCAAGTAATAAAATGTGATAAGAAAGGATCGTCCCACGAGGAATTAGTAGTAGAAATTCTCAATTACCAAAAATAATTTAATTAATTATACTTAAATGAAAGCTAATTCAAAGAGTGATTTAATTATGAATTAAGATTAAATTAATCTAACATGCAATATTGAAATTTGATATTAACTTCCAGACGACAAACCTAGGATTTTCAATTTCACCTAGTGCTCTATATGATTAAAGTTATAACTTCTACCTATGAATTGCATCTTTGAATCATTAACCACACAAATTAATTATTTATGATAATCTCTCGATTCAACATAAACTTATCACTCACACCTAACTTCTATATATCTGTGAAATTGTGTATGTAAAATGATACTTTAAGTTTTGCCTTAAACAGTTATCCAAGACATATGAGTATATCTCTATCTCACATGGGAAAACCCAAAACAAATAAACAAAGGCTATTTTATTCTCTGACAAAGTTAATCTTTCTATCTCCAGACAAGATCAAATTTCTAAATCTAACAATAGGTGTCTAGTCTAATGATAGCATTAAGAACAGAATAAAATAGATGATCCAACATCACAATCATGTAGATAAAAATTAATTACCTTTATTAATTCATGCATTAGGTGTCATTGAAAATCCTAGAAAATAATTTACTCCATAAAATATTCGATTAAACTCAAGAAATTCATATGTGATATGAAAGACATCATTTAATTACAATAAAAACTAAATAAAAAAACTCATTTTGAGAAAGCGTCTTATTCTTCTAATTCAACTTCTCCATCGTTCCTTCTCGTCTTTCGTGTCGCCACTTAGCTGTCTAGTGTTGTTTCCTTTTTTCTTTAAAACTGTAATCAAGTTTACAAAGGATCCACCTAAATATTCCAAGTGGGGTTCACCAAGATCTCCAAAAATACCAAAAATTTGTTTTTCCTGCTGCTCTTCTTAGGTACACATTGCGCAAGACTTATACAAGAACTGTCAGAAATAGGAAAAATTATTCTTGCATCAAGCCTCTTAATGATATCTTTCTTGACAACATCCTTCATGATTGGATTTAATCGCCACTGATGTTCCACTGAGGGTTTATATCTATCTTTAAAAATGATTTTATGCATATAAAAGGAAGGACTAATGCCATGAATGTCAGCAATAGTCCATCCTATAGCCAGCTTATGCTCCCTCAATATTCTCAATAACTTGTCTTCGTGCACACTAGTTAATGTAGACGAAATAATAGCCGGTAAAGTGTTAAAAGGGCCTAAAAATGCATACCTCAAATGGGATGGAAGTTGTTTGAACTCCAAGGTCGGTGGGACTTCAATGGAAAGCTTGATCTTCGTCGATATTGAAGGTTGCAACTCCAAAGATTCAAATTTATCTTGACCTTGAGTAAATGTTGGAGTAGAATTTAGTAGGTGCAAATACTCCCCTTTCTCCTCATGACCAGAATCATCAACATCAAAAACTAATGTGGCTAATAAAGGGTCAATGTGATACATTTCCTCGAACATAGTTGATGAAGGAGAATAAATTGCATCAATATAAAAACAATCATTTGCGGGTTCAGGATATTACATAGCCTTAAAAACATTAAAGATCACTTCTTCATTATCTACTCTCAATATCAATTCACTAGCAGCTACATCAATCAATGCCCTCCTAGTGGCAAGAAAAGGCATGCCAACTATAATGGGTACATTTAACTCTTCCTCCATATCCACAATCACAAAATCGGCTGGGAATATAAAGTTATCACCTTAACAAGTACATTTTCAATCTTCCCTTCTGGAAAAATGTTTTTAACTCCTAGTGGCAAGAAAAAATTTATCCCAGTGGCAAGAAAAGGCATGCCAATTGCAGGTTAATCGTGTTGTGTTTTAACTCCCCCAACCCAACTTTTTGTATATAGAAAGAAGCATCAAATTAATGTTTTCACCTAAGTTACATAACGTTTGACAACAAAACTCCGGGCCTATAGCATAAGGAATAGTAAACTGCCCTGGGTCTTTGAGCTTTGGTGGAAGCTTCCTTTGTAGGACAACACTACACTCTTCGTTAAGAGCAATTGTTTCAAAATCCTCCAACTTATTTTTCTTAGATAATATTTGCATTATGAATTTAGCATAGTTTGGCATCTTCTCTAGCACTTCAGCAAATGAGATATGTATAGAAAGCTTCTTAAACACCTTCAAGAATTGCTAAAATTTGTTATTTTGTTTACTTTTTTGTAGTTTCTGAGGATATGGAACTCTTGAGAACCGATTATGTTGATCAAATGAACCCTTAGGTGGTAGGCCTTCTATCAATTCATCCTTGTTTTCTTCATTTCATTCAACCACCTCTGTGGTAACCATGAGAATTGGTGTCTTTTGATTGTGAAGATTTTTCAATTCCTTACCGCTTCTCAATATAATGACTTTACATTCCTTTACCCTATCTCCTAGGACTTTGAGTGTCACTAGGGAGTCCACCTTATGGCCTATTACTCAATGCACTAGCAATCTAACCCATTTGAATTTCCAAATTCCTCGTAGAAGTCTATTGACTTTGCATAAATTGCATAAATATTTCCTCCATAGTTGGTTTCTTTTCTTGAGGTTGTACTTTATTGTGCTGAAAACCAGGAGCAGCTTGTTGTTGTGGACCTAACGTTGAGGCTTGGTTGCCTCCCCATGCAAAGTTCAGATGATTCCTCCATCCTACGTTGTAAGTATTGGAATAATGATTGTTTTGTTGTCTAGTATAGCTTCCAACAAAATTTACTAATTCAGGATTGTTGACACAATGCTCAGTAGGATGTCCTTCACTACACCACTCACACTTACTTGATATCATGTTCACTGAATTCACATTGGAATCCATCCCTAAAGCTTGCATTTATTTTGATAGAGCAGCCACTTGTGCAGACAAAGCGGTCAATGTATCTACTTTGAGAGTACCTCCACTCTTCTTCCTCATTGCACTGTCCTGCCCCATCTAATAATAGTTAGATGTCAGCTTTTCCAATAATTCATTAGCTTCTCGATATGATTTTCTCATGAGGGATCCAATGATAGTAGCATCTACAATGGATTTAGTTTATCCATGGAGTCCATTGTAAAATATTTGAATTTGAACCCACGGAGGAATTCTATGGTATGGACATTTCCTTAGTAAATCCTTGAACCTCTCTCATGCATCATAAAGCAATTCATTATCTAGCTACACAAAAGAAGTAATATCATTACGAAAATTGACAATTTTAGATGGTGGAAAGTATTTAACCAAAAACATTCTCGCTAATTCATCCCAAGTAGTGATAGAATTAGGCATTTGCGAATTCAACCATAATCTTGCATTTCTGGCTAAAGAATATGGAAATAATCGAAGCCGGATAGCTTCCTCAGACACTTGATTCATTTTAAATAAATCACAAATAGCAATAAAACTGAGGAGGTGATGTTTGAATAACTTCAATGACGTGCAAGTATAAATGATCAAAACAAGTAATATAATGATAAATTTCTACGTATTGTCCCGCAGAGAGATGAATTTACTTATGTTAATAGTAGAAAATAGAACTAAGAGCAAAACAACAACAAAAAGAGATTTTGAGTTTAAGATAAAATTTGTTCTAGAGTCGAATTTCCCTTAACATGAAATTAATCTTGATCACATCTTACTTTTTTCTTCTATTCCCTCGGATTATCGATCTAAGATAATTATATGACATGGTAGCTCCCGCTCCTTCATGCATTTATTATTTTGCTTCAATTTATACCTCCCGATGATAATTGATTAATCAATAAAATAATGTATTAAGATTTGTTTTACAATCACATACGGTGTTGTGTATCTCCCAACTACAACAACAAATAAGTTAAAAGACTCATCGTATGATGAATTATTCATGACTAATCAAACTGATTTCTCCTTAAATCTAATCAAACCTCATGATCTAAGTAATAGATGATCAGTCTACTCTTAGCATTAAAAAACATGATAATTTAAGCAATCCAATTGAATAAAAGAGTAAGATATTGAAATGAATTTAATTAAACCATATTAAGTTCCATTCTTCTTTAAAACAAAATAAAAAACTAATCTATAATAAAAGCAAAGAACATGATGAAAAAGAAATGACCTTATATTATAAAAAGTACTAAAAATTACAACAACTAGAACTACTTAATTCACTAAACTCCTAAGCCAAGAGTTGAGATATCCCAAACAACAAATGACCACCCATTTATATAGAAGATGAGATACTCAAGAAATACAATAATTTGAGGAAGGATTCTACAATTCGATGTATTCTAATTGATTATGATGTCCGATGAAGTTTCCAACTCCCTGACTTACTCAAATGGAGCCAAAGCTATGTATATCCATCCTCATCGAGCTTTGTCAACACCATAAATTATAGCCATCAATGAGTGGGGTCCAATGCTCTAACCAACAATTCCTAAACTTCTTTGTTTTTAGTTTTTTCTGCATTAAACTCCAAAATTAAACATATATAATAAAATATTAATTAACTAAAAAATAAAGTAAAATATCACTTAATTAATAATATTTATACCTAAGATTTACAAAATCACATTAAAAATATGGGTAAATATTGTATACTTTAAACATTAAACAGGTGAGTATGAGGATCTTCATGTGCCAGTCCTGTGAATTGTCCCACAGTTTGCAGCATTTGGAACAATTTAAATTGAATAAAAGAGTAAGATATTGAAATGAATTTAATTAAACCATATTAAGTTCCATTCTTCTTTAAAACAAAATAAAAAACTAATCTATAATAAAAGCAAAGAACATGATGAAAAAGAAATGACCTTATATTATAAAAAGTACTAAAAATTACAACAACTAGAACTACTTAATTCACTAAACTCCTAAGCCAAGAGTTGAGATATCCCAAACAACAAATGACCACCCATTTATATAGAAGATGAGATACTCAAGAAATACAATAATTTGAGGAAGGATTCTACAATTCGATGTATTCTAATTGATTATGATGTCCGATGAAGTTTCCAACTCCCTGACTTACTCAAATGGAGCCAAAGCTATGTATATCCATCCTCATCGAGCTTTGTCAACACCATAAATTATAGCCATCAATGAGTGGGGTCCAATGCTCTAACCAACAATTCCTAAACTTCTTTGTTTTTAGTTTTTTCTGCATTAAACTCCAAAATTAAACATATATAATAAAATATTAATTAACTAAAAAAATAAAGTAAAATATCACTTAATTAATAATATTTATACTTAAGATTTACAAAATCACATTAAAAATATGGGTAAATATTGTATACTTTAAACATTAAACAGGTGAGTATGAGGATCTTCATGTGCCAGTCCTGTGAATTGTCCCACAGTTTGCAGCATTTGGAACAATTTAAATTGAATAAAAGAGTAAGATATTGAAATGAATTTAATTAAACCATATTAAGTTCCATTCTTCTTTAAAACAAAATAAAAAACTAATCTATAATAAAAGCAAAGAACATGATGAAAAAGAAATGACCTTATATTATAAAAAGTACTAAAAATTACAACAACTAGAACTACTTAATTCACTAAACTCCTAAGCCAAGAGTTGAGATATCCCAAACAACAAATGACCACCCATTTATATAGAAGATGAGATACTCAAGAAATACAATAATTTGAGGAAGGATTCTACAATTCGATGTATTCTAATTGATTATGATGTCCGATGAAGTTTCCAACTCCCTGACTTACTCAAATGGAGCCAAAGCTATGTATATCCATCCTCATCGAGCTTTGTCAACACCATAAATTATAGCCATCAATGAGTGGGGTCCAATGCTCTAACCAACAATTCCTAAACTTCTTTGTTTTTAGTTTTTTCTGCATTAAACTCCAAAATTAAACATATATAATAAAATATTAATTAACTAAAAAAATAAAGTAAAATATCACTTAATTAATAATATTTATACTTAAGATTTACAAAATCACATTAAAAATATGGGTAAATATTGTATACTTTAAACATTAAACAGGTGAGTATGAGGATCTTCATGTGCCAGTCCTGTGAATTGTCCCACAGTTTGCAGCATTTGGAACATCACTGTTTTCAACTCAAAGCTATTTGCTTCAATGGTGGCTTGAGAATGCTTGAATGTAATCTCTCTAAAACAGGAAAAGCAAACTCTTATAGAGCTTTTGTGTCATCATCATTGGCTGCCGGTGGAAGATTATTATTCCTCTGCCCTACCTCCATTGCTCTCTGAATAGTAGCTTCTTGGCGTAGTCGCCGACAAGTTCTCTCAATCTCTAGGTTATATGGCTCTAAATTCTGAGTACCTTCTCCTTGCATGCACTATGCAATTACCTAATTAAACAATAAAAAAAATCTTAAGAAGAGATGAAAACAATTTAAGCAAACAATCAAGCTAATTTCGATAAAATCAAATTCTAGTTTAATTCCCTTGCAACGGCACCAAAAATTTGATGTGATATTCTTTTGTGCCAATTATTACGCCTGCTTGACGACATACTACAGTAATCAAAGAGGGGAACCACATACCACTAGCGGTAGTGGTGGATGTTTTCACAATCTTAGCTCAAATGAATTGACTGATATCGATGCTTATACTAGTTTCAATAGTATATACCAACTTGGCCCGCTTTTGTTCCGAATTCATTCCAGATCGTCTTCTAACTCTTATACCTTGTTAGAATAATATTAATTAGCACTTTTTACACCAAAATCACAATAAATTCTTGCATCATTAATAATATCTAATAAAATTTTAAACTAATAAAATTGAAATAAAAATAACTTGAAACATAATAAAAACTCAATATAAAATGTAAAAAATAATAACTCTTTTAAAGAATTATCAATATGTTTCTTCGAGGCAAAATGATAACAACAACAATATTAATACACTCAAAAGTGGGCTTACCTTATTAAGAAGATGGAGGTTTTGAAGTACGCCAATCCAATTAGAAGATTTGGGGACAAGTTCACGAGAGAAGTACCAATATGCCTTGCCTCGCATGGAAGAAATAGTTTAAGTGCTTGATGAGATAAATAATTCCTCTTTGTTAAGAATTGAGGCAAGTAAAGAGACAAACATGGCTCAATCTGACATATCAATTGAACAAATTCCTCGAATTGCTATTCGTGTTCTTTCTTGTCTCTCCACCAAAGGCCGCCAAAGAACTCTCAAAGATCAAAATGGGGCATTATTTGACAATATGTAAAAAAAGCTCAATTAATGATATGAGGATGCTCAAGCCCAAGCCAAAAAAAAACGACGAGTAGTTTTTGTCATGAAAAGGGGCATCATTTGACAATATATAAAAAAAAGGACAAGTAGTTTTTGCCATGAAAAGGGGCATCATTTGACAATATATAAAAAAGCTTAAGATAAAGCACAAGACTGATAGAACAGAGGCATTTGGATGAGCCGTAGTAAATGACCACATAGTAAATGCAACCTCCATAAAGTTATCAACTCTACCCATAAACAGTGTGAGCCGTAGTTTATCATGCCACCGCCTCCATTGTCCGGTTGGATTTTAGAATGCAATGCAAAATAAATCGTATAGAAAGAAAAGGAACAACCAATTGAATCAAATGTGACAAATTGCCAAGACTATAAACTTTAAAACAATGAATAGCCACATTATTCAACTAACTAAAAATTAGCTAAGCAACTTCCCTAATATTTTCCATATAAAATAGCAAATTTAACAAAATTATACAATTCACCTAGGGGTCTATTTGGTTGGCATGAAAATAGTCTAAGTAAAAAAATTTATATGAAATAGAAATATAATGGGATGAAATGACATGAAAATTTAAAAAATATTTTTACTTGTTTAAATAGTAATAAAATAAGATAAAAATAAAATATTCCTTCTCATCCCCAAAACTTTCTTCATTTCTTTTATTTTTCATAAGGAAATATTGCTATGTAAAATTTTTATATAGATTATAATTGAAATTGAAATTTCCTTTAATTAAATTTCATGACATTTTAAAAACAAGATAAATTGGGACATCTAAATTTTACATTGCCTTTGTACAATTTCAGGACAACCAAATACAGCCCTAATCAAAAAATCTAATAAACAACTCCAGGAATTTCTATGCCTCAAACTTAGTATCTTCTTCCCAAGATGGCCACTTCTCACACCCCTCACCAAATTAGATGCATAAATTCAATCAAAGCTCTGGTTTAAAAAATCAACTCATTTTCGATCCAATTGCAGCCAAAACCATTAATTTTTGGGGACTCGAAATTGGATTAAATTCCCACCTTCATCTAAGAAATGTTTATTCTTACGATTCCAATCATAATTGCAAATGTGGAAGCCATATGCATCATATGGTTAAATCATAAAGAAAAAAAGAACCATATGATACAGGAATTGTTTTATACCTCCAAATTTTAATTTGGGTTGATCTGATTATAAGGATAACCATATTTATTATTTTCAAAAAAAAATCAAAAGACTTGACCCTTCCCCCAATGTTGTCGGTGACAGCCGCATAGTAGTGCGGTGCGGCCAGATGTGCCAGATCTGGCTTACCCCTTGTAGATCCGGCTGGGGCGGCTAGGTGCGACCAGCAGCGCCGAATCTGGTCAGCTGCAACCTGGCCATGCCTTTTGTAAAAAAAAGGGTGGCAGACGAACTAATTCCAGCCATGGCCGGCTAGCGACACTTAAAGGAGGGCGATGACTTTTTTGTCAAGCTAAGGATGACCCTGTCATCCTTATGATCGGACATCCCAAATTAAAGGTGGAGAAACTCTCTTCGTGAGATAAACTTTTTCTTTATATAAAATATATATATTATATATATATATATATATATGTTGTATAGTATGTAGTAGAGGAGGGAAATGATACAATGAGAAATATTGTTTGGATCCTTTAGATAAGGGGTATGTGATAATTACGACAAAGTCACTTAAATGAGCATCTTCATAATATAAATTTTGACTTTTTATCTTTTTATAAGATGAATGAATACGAAAGAAAGAGATACTTATGTTAATTTTGGTAAGGCCTGTTTGGTTCCATAGATCTTGACAAAAAAGAAAAGAAAAAGTACTTTTTAGAAAGTTGAAGTGTTTGGATTGAAAGAAAATAGATTGAGTGAGAAAAAAGATTTCTATGGAGTGGGACCAAATAGAAAACTCCTTTGCAAACTATTTTCTTACAAAATATGCAAGGACATGTAACTAAAGAAGCGTTAGCCCAATCTTCCTCCTCTCTTCTTTTCCTTTTAAATCCAAATATATGCGAAAAATTGCGTTTCTTTTTTCTTTTTTTTTCTCACAATCTATCAGCCGACCATTGTGTATTCTGATGCGGTGAATGAAAGTGAAGATAATAGGGGCGTGGGAGTCCTAATGGTGTCTATATATCCCATGCGGCCTGGTTAATAGATAGCAAGCTTGGTTGTAGAAAAATTATTATTTTCAATTTAAATTCTTCCACACAAGTTTTTATATATTTGGGAGGTGTCTCAAGTTCTTACATTTTAGTTCTTACTACACCAAACATTACAAGTACGTTATTATTCTTTGATTTATTTTATTATGCATGCTTATATATCTTTCATCTGTGACAATATGCTCTAAACTAGAACCCTGTTTTCAATTTCATTACTGCATCAATTGAAGGACAATTGTTGTCTCTAGGAGATGGGATATGTAAGGCGAGGAATATTTCGGAGCACAAACATCCGCGAGTGTGTATTTCGCACCAGCCATAGACGCACAATATTAAAATTGATGAACTAAGTAAAAATTGGGACAAACTAATCCGTCATACCTTAACATTTCTATTTTAGAGAAATTTTCAATATATATTGTTTGCTAATATTTTTTAGATGTTACTGGCCAACATTGGGGAAACAATCCCAAGCAATAGTTCACATTATCTCATAATTAACCCTACAATTTTATGTATCACACGAGTTAATTAATCAATTACATCCATCATATTCTCGATACCAACAATCATCCAGATATATCCACGCATAAATAATCTATGCCAGCAAAAAGTTCACAACAAGCTATAAAATATGAGCCTTATGAAGAAATGATCCAATGCTACAAGTGATCACCTATAATAAGTTTACTTTGTTGGTCATGATCCGTTCTCCCCCACTTGGGGTTACAGGAAGAGGTTGCACCATCACCATAGTAACCTGCAAAAGATTCATTCTGGGTAAATAATAGTGCATCAGTAAGTGTGTACACGTTTTTTCAAGAATTAAATTCAAAACACAATTTGATAAATATCTAATCGTTGGTGGTGGGAGTACATGAGGTTGCTTCAGCTTGCTCCTAGCAAAAAATATCATATCTTTTCTGCTTATTTTAACCACCTAAATTAGCATAAACAAGAACGTAAGTTTGACATAACATCATTACTAGAAATTCAATTGATTAAAAAGCTTCGATGGCCTTATTGATGTGTTCATAATTAGTCTCTAGTGCTGGAGCATATTGGTTCAAGTCCAAGTGCTCACATCCCACTTACAAAGTTTTCTGCAAGTTGTGAGTCCCAATAAATTGTTATTTACCAAAAATAATTTTTTTCCTGCTTACGTATGGTGGTGGACGTTACTCGTCCTGTGTCCCAATGGTTCAACTATGGTGCATGACAAACAAAGTAAATATTATCAAAGGTTTGTATCTTTTTTTGAAATTTTTTTTTAAAAAAATTTTTGGTAGTGAGGTTTGAGCATTATAATGAATTAGCACCTTCAATTCACACTTCACTTGGCAAAGTTACAACCTCCATTAGCAAATATGTATATTTTCTCCTGCGATTAATTTGGAAACATGGCCAATAGTTGGCAATATTGTAATTTGTAGTTACATTGCGCCATAAAATATTCTCTAATCAATCTCATGATCCCCTTCTCATCCACTGAAAACCTAACTAATGCACAACTAAAGGTAATTAGATTAAGTAAGAGCCTTTCACCTATGATCAAACTTGTCTTTAAGCGAGTAAAAATTAAATTTTGCGGCTTTAGGAAGTGTTCATGTAGACAATTAACTGACACTTTCCAATGGCGTTGTATTAGGTTATGACCCCTTTTCAGTAGGTACTTGCCAAGCCCCAAATTGTTAGATGAACTGAGGTACACATACTAACAATGTCTTAGTTGTGCAGTATTTGATGTGCCAACTTCAACTTTTTTGGGCTTGTGATATAATTGTGGATGCAGGTAAATTTGCCCACGAACATGTGGGTTAGGGGACTGGGTTACCTTAGACCACTGTGTTTATTTTATTGCTTATTTGTGTGTTTGTTTACGTGATCGTGTTGTGTTTGTTTATATTATATAGGTTGTTATTGGCCTCAATCTAACAATTAGGTGGGTTTGACGGTACAAATGATATTCAAGCCAACCCAATTATATAACGAGAGTCTATTTAAATATAGATTAAGTAGGCTCGTGAACCGTGTTGAATGTAAGATCCCCCGCTACGTCAGCCGTAAGAATCGCACGAATAGGACGTAAAATGATCTAGCTACGGATAAAACAAGTTGATTGAAGTCAAATAATCCTTAATATGAAATTTTTGAAAAGGAAACTAAATTTGAAATTTTGAAACTGAAAGATCAGAAATAACAAATCAGGGATGAAGAGAAACAAATGGTGTTGCCTCCTCCACGTATGGTCGTATGATGTCCCCTTCACGTACGGAGTCTGGCATTTCTCTCTTGGCAAGGCCTCCTCGGCGGGCAGCCGACAACCATAACTATCTCCACCCCTCACATCACACAAAATATCTTTAACATACATATATGATAGGTATAGGTAGAGAATATATTATATATGCGCATGAAAAGAGACTACCTGGGTGGATCTTTGATTTTTAAGAACAACTATGGATCTCATCATTAAGAAATATCACACGAATCACGAACCAGTTGAACAGTAAGACTTGTTGAGCATCGCATTTCGTCGTTGTTTGTATGGTGGTTGTTAGTTTTCATGTCTCGGTACTTCTATCATACGGCACCAAGATTGGTCAGGTCCCTAGCTAGCCTACGGCTCATCCATGTTTGATGGCCAAGCTAGTAACTCAACCACGATTTAGCACAATCATATCGGTCCATCCTTGTGTTACTATTACCCGGAAGGGGAATGGTTGGATGTTGGTTCCAATTTTGGGTTTGTTTCTATTATGCACAGTGAAGAGATGTTATCACTTGCAGTAGACGATGTGGCTACTTAGCAGTAGACAAATGCGTGCTAGAGGCCAACCCAGAACTAGAACTCGCGTCCAACTTTTCCCCCTCTAGGTAACACGAATTGCCCCCACCAAGATGAGCGTAAAACACAAGTAAGATTGAATTAATGCAAAAAAATTAATTAATAGGAGAGAGCTTGAAAGATTTACAGCCAACAACTAGATATTGATATGGTGCAACGATAACATCTGTAACATATTATTAAAGATAAGATAAAAGAAGGTAATGGGAAGAGCATAAACACGAAATTTGATGGGAAGATTTAAACACGGGGAATTAGAGGGTTGAGAGGCTGCATTCGGTGGAGAAGATATCCTAACGAACAGGCCAAACCAGAGGGGTAATTTTCTTCTTTTGTCCTTTGTGTCTATGAGAATTATGATAGACAAATGGAGTAGATAATTTCGTTTCTTTTGTCTAGGTGTTCTTATTTACCGTCGATAACAAATAGTTATTATCCCCACCTAGAAAGAAATATTGTTGGGGAGCAAGTTCACAAATTCTGATCTCACTTATCTACCATGAACCATACTTTCACTATTCCATGTTGGATCATGGAGTAGAGATAATCAAAAGGAATGGCCGACCAAGTTGTTGGCTTTGTTTGTTATGTCGCCAAATTCACCTCTTCAGTATTTAACAAATTTTGGCTTCGGAAAAAAACACAAATTGTGAAATTAAGTGTTATCAAATCTTACTACTAATTAAGGATGGACATACCTGCCTCACCTGAAAATAGCTGACCATGGAAATTTGTTATTTTGTTTTTATAATATAATTGCATCATTGCTTCGTTTTTAATTACGCACTTGAAAGAGTAAAATTTTGATTTTAAATAATAATTAGTGTATGATCATGTGGGATGCGCAAAGCCATCAATGTTTATAATCTAAATGCTTAAGTAAGGAATAAAAATACGCAAATTATGTCATTGAAAAATCCTAAAAATTCACCTAAAAGACTACTTTTTTAAAATCTAGTATGGATGGCTACCGAGGAATTAAATTCTAAGTGAGTTGATTATTTTTAAAATATTGGTGCTTAATGTAATGTGGCAATCATTAATCATAATAGAATTTAACCAAAAAAAACTATGGAGTTTAATGTTGATAATAAAACAATAAGCGGTGACTTGGTTGGTAGTCTAGCTGCATTTGTTTTAGTGGCGTCTTGTGGCTGTCAATTCGTGACAGCAGAATCCTTGTTCATGAAAGCAACTCATCTTCCAAGTTCAATCAATCGACTCATATGACGAAGACTTGGGCGTCGGTGTCACCAGCCACCACTTCTTCAATATTCTGTGAATATCAAAATATTGACACCAAAAGATCTGAGTAGGCTGTCATGCATGTGCCTTGTTTCTAACATTTTTCAACCATGGCTAAATTCATCAAATAGGAGAAATAAAACTTCAAGAACGCCGCATTTTCGGCGGATCGTGTAACGGTTGCATACCTATGAATTTTCTAGTCGAAGAATCAAGTGAGAACACAAATTTGTAGTTAGCCAAGTAAAATTCAGTAGTTTTAAGTTCCAAAAATTGACAGGAAAGAGCACAAATATACTTGTATTACAGGTCGGCGAGTCATCATCTATACACCAAACTCAACAATGGCAAATTACACATAAAGATTATAGTTATTGTACATCTAATTCAACACCAACTATCCATACGAATTTGCGCATTGCCGAGAACACTTCTGATGCCCAGGGTTTGACACCCAACAACTTCCATACTTGCTTGGAAGTTGGCTTACGAAGTTCCTTCTCTAGCATGGAGGGTGTATGGCTTGCAGCTCGAAAGGCAAGAATATTGAGCACAAGAAGGATCACATATTGCCAAATCTGAGGCACTTGTTATGTTTTGTTTCGGAAGAGTTGGTGTCTGCTGAGACTGGTTGCTTAGTTTGCTTCAAAGAAATTTTCTCCATTGCACTTACAAATCTTCGAAGGTGCTTGATGTACTCGGGGTAAGTTTCCAAGTTGCAATGGCCACCACCCTTGATCCACAGGGGATCGTATTTTTCCTTTGCCAACTCCCATAAGCGCTTTCCATGAGAAAAATCAACTATGTCATCTGCAGTTCCCTGCAAAGGACAACTATTTCATCAGCGGCTTGAATATCACAGGTTGCTAACAGAAGCAATTGAGAATCCTACATATGTTTTTATCAGAGTAGAACATAAATTCTTAATTATTGCTAAAAATTTATAACTTCCCAAACATCTTGCATCACTTGCACGTATGCCCAAGAAATGAATGTACTAAATGCCAAAGAAGTTCACATCATAAAGAGTCGATGAGCTTCAAACTGACGAACTTGGCCCAAAATTTCCAAGAACAGAACAATAGCTCATTAATAAATGATTAGATAACAGGATGGCAAATGCAGGTTCTGACTGTTGATGAAGATGTTATGGGACTTCCAAAAGGAAGATTAAGCCCATTTCTACCGTTTTATTTTACCAGTTTCCACCTAAAAAATAGATTAAAACAAGTCAAAAAGTCAAAATAGTTTAGTATTTGGTGATTTAATGATGGAATATTATTGAATAAATGATAAAATTTAGTCAAGTAAGCAAAACAAATATGACATTTATAATTTCATCAAAGTATAAAAACACACTTAAGAAGCAAAAAGATATTTGTGTCCACGGGAATGTCAAAATAACATAATTTTATTTGATAAAAGCATACACATGAGAAAATCTTACATGGATAACGAGAACTGGACATGTTACACTCCGTATCTTGTCAATATTCTGCAAACAGTTAGAAACATTGGCACAACGTGAATATGAGAGTAATTATTCACCCATATAGAAACATTAACCATTTAGCAAGAACATACCTTGAAAATGTCAAACCAGAATGTCATTTTGACAGGATATAGCACTCTAATACCAGAAAGGATTGCGCTATGAAGAACAACTGCCCTTAATCTCTGCAAACGTAAGGCCAAATGTAGTGTTGGGCCACTTCCAACGCTTTGACCGTAAAGGATCAGATCTTCTTGTTGTATTCCATATTGTGTCTTTAAACAATTATAGACAGCCTCAATATCATAGTATGTGTTGAATTCAGATGGCTACAGATAACACCAGAAAAAAGTTCAACTTCAGGTTTTATGTTTACAAGCAAAACGATGCAGAAAAATATCATGAAAACAAATGGTTTTTCTTGTAACACACCTTACCAGTGGAGGCTCCATACCCTGAATAGTCATAGCTGCCAAAATATCCAATTAAGTTCTTTGCAAAAAAAAAATCCACAATTGTTCTCTAGTTCAACCGACAGCAATTTCTAATACAGTTTAATTTTAAACAATAATAAAAAATATATAACTATTGCCCAAACATAGACACCAAATCAAGTTTCAGATTGTGTAATTCGTATACATAAGTACTTCCCATATACGATAGATTCAACAAATCAAAACTTCCTAATATAAAACAACTTCCTAATATAAAACAACAATCAATCTCATCCCTACCCATTATGCAATGAAATACTAACTCCAATGCAATTTAATGCCAACAGAACAAAACCCAGATGCGAGTTTCCCTTAAACTGAATCAATTATAGCTAGGAGCATCCCCTCGATATCACAAAAATATCAAACAATCACATCCACATGCTTTATTATGCAACGGAATGCTAACTACCATCCAATTTAAATCCAACACAACAAAACCCCGATATTCGACAACCGAAAATTCCCTAACACGAAAAAAAGAAAAAGATCCCAGCATCTACAAAAATCGAAAAATTATAAAAAAAACAAGCAAACGAACATACACAGATACGTACAGAAAACAAATCCAGTAAGAAAATTTACTACCCAACATCCAGAATAAGGTAAAGGTAGTGCATGGAACAATCATCCAAACACCTCATAATATTAACTCTAAGGTGAGCTCTGAGCTCAAGGAAGAGCTCAAGCATCTGTCCCAGGTCGGCGGCGTTGCCATGGGAGTACAACACAGTGAACCTTGCGAAGGGGTGCCTCCAAAAGGTGGCCACTATCTTGTTCCCGCCCTTGGTGTCCAACAAGTGCACATCCACGTTCCGATCGCCGGACAGCCCCGAGAAAAGCACCCGTCCGTCGCCGTCCGCCGCCACCTCGTACGACGGCGGGTCCGGCGGGAAGAAGGCCAGCCTCGCCGCCACGCTTGACGTCACATTGCCCATCACCGCAAAGCCGCCCAAAACCAGTAAAGGTCGGAGCTTTTCGCCCGCATGGGCGACTCGTCGCAGCTCCGGCGGCCGGCGGCCGGCGGTGCCGCCGTGAAGTTGGCCGGCGAGGGGGTGGTGGGGGTGAAGGCGGTTGGGGATTGGCGGGGGAGGGAAGGGAGGTTGAAGGAAGGGTCAGATGGGGGGAGATGGACGGTCCACATTTGGTCAAAGTCTGCTTGCATGAGAAAATGTGCGGACCAGACATTCCCTCTCCTATAAATTACTGCCCCAAATTTGAAATGTTTTTCTTCTGGGTTTTATTTAATTGAAAATTAATAATTAATGGATTTGATTAATAAAATGGTCATCATTCTCATAATTTTTAATCTATGCTTCACTTGTGATCAAACATCTCTTCATACTTCTCATTAATTTATGTTTCACATATGCTTTTCGAATGTTTGACATGTGATTAGAGATCCCTTAATTTGTGTAATGTAAATATGAATATATAATTATGGTTTGGAAGCAACGTGCTTAAATTGGAGGTGACCCTACAAATTTGCCCACCAATATTAGATTTGATGATTGGTGATGGATAATTTGTTAGTTGAGATTTTTTTTTCGAAAAAAAGGAGATTTAGGCAATTTCGATCATTTTTCATTTAAAAAAAATTATCGACGTGGGTAAATTGTTTCTTAGATTTCTAATATTTTAAGAGTAGTTAATAATCTTCCAACACACAAGTAAGGATAGATATGAGCATGGGAAGTCATAGGCTGTTAGGTATGAGTCGTCTTCATTAATAAATCAAACTTAGGACTTGACGGCTATAAGGATTTCAGTGCATTGAGCCACTTCTTCAGATGTGGGTCATTTCCTCTTACGAAAAAAGGGGAACAGATATGGTGGTGGATGTTGAATTTGACTAGACAAACGCAGAGCCAAAAAACATATCTTTTTTGTGCCTTCAAAAAGAAAAAATAGTGAACATCTTTTTCTTCTAACAAAAGATGATCCTCTATTCTTTCTGGGGATGTATGATAAACATGGGTCGACCGACCGTCTTCTTTCAAAGTCAAGTGGCATTTGCCCCTAGAAGAAGCAGACAAGAAATTTAGGTGGTCAAGATGGGCTCTTTCTAGGACCCTTCTTCTTTTTTGTGTGCATATTATTTGTTTATATTGTGCATTGTGACAAATTTAAATTGACTTTTTTATATTTAGAAGAAAAAAAGGGAAAAACATAGAAAGTAACAAGAGATTTAAATTATAAGAATACCGTCGATCATCAACGTTAGATTCTAAGGTTTGGGTGGAGAAGGATTGGGGCGGAGAAGAAGGTAGTGATTTTATTAAATGAGTCTTGTATGCTGTATACGTGAGATACAACTCTTATATATCTCACATGAGCTACAACCGTATATAACTTATACCAGACACAACTTCTATTTAGAGTATTAGTGGATCTCCATACTTAAAATCTACATAAAGTAAATGTAATATATATATATATATATATATATATATACATAATTTCCAACTAGTCTAATGCTTTTAACCCATTTATCTTAATGATTAAAATAATTGTAATTTAAATTAATATTAAAATACTTTTAAATGGAAGCATTTAAAAAAATCTAAAAATAAGTTATATAAATTTATCAACCTCCTATTTATGTGCCCTTTTTTTCAAGATCCTAATTATGTACTTATCGTATATATAAACGTCAATACGTAAGACCTACTAAAAAATGTTCAAATTAGTAGTTTAATCAATATAAGCAATATTACGTGCAACTCGCCTACAGTTTTCCTTTCCTAAAAGTATGCTTGACATCTACTGTCATATGAAAGTTGTAAAGGTGTATGTGATATACAAAAAATTTGCACTTTAAGGAGTAAGATAGATTGGATTTATCAAATTCAAAAATTTATTTCTCATGGATCATGTATTCAAAAATTTTAAAATTTAGGTTTTAAAAGTAGACATCTTAAAGTTTTGAACACAAAAAAACTACTCAAATCGGAGTTCTAGAGGTTGAGTTAGGGCATTAGCAAATTGATATATAAAATAGAAAAATAAAAATTATCGGAACAAGAAATTTCTTTTAGATAATTGGTCTTGCCTAAATATATGGTTCATTAGAAAGTTAAGGGTCTAATGTTTAAGAAAGTAATGTCCCGTCATGAAATTAATTTATTAATAAAAATCCGTTCACAAAAATTTGATCAGATATAACATGAAACAAACAAACGTGTAAGCGAACAAAGAATGTTATAGTGAACAAGTTGAAACGGTCAATTGTAAATCACATCCACATTACCTATAGGACACCCACCATGTAAATTAGTAATTAGTAAAGCTAGACACTTAATTTAAATGAGATGTTAACTTAAATGTAGCCGAATATATTTAGGGTAGTGGAAGACTTATGTTGAGTCAAAGGGGGTCGATTTCAGTGAAGGTTACTTACTAGGCTCGCTCTAGACTTGGATTTTTAGATCGTGTGGGAGAAATAGAGATAACATAGATATTATAGAATATTTAAGAGGATGATTGAGGTAGGGTTGTTAATTGAGCGAGCCAACTCGTGAGCATTTGGTGTTCGGTGCGGCTTGATTCGACTTGAAACTCAAAATTTAAATGCGCAAGCTTGAACTCGATTTAAACTTGAATCTCACAAGCCGAGCTTGAGCAAGGTCGTGTTCGACTCGATTCGACTCGATTATAACTCGAACTCGACTCGATAAAATAATATAGTAATATAGTTTTTATATTATTATACATATATATATATATATACAATATAATAACAAAGAAGTGAGGAAGGAAAAAAATTGTATATATATATATATAAAAATGCAATCAATCACTTTAAAATATACAATGTAATAGAACAAGTTTCGAACACAAATTGAGCTCGACTCGCTTACTCGATTAACACCCCTAAATTGAGGAAGGAAAAAAATAAAAAGCAATGCTATTGCTATGGACACTATTAAAATTTTCTCTATTTTTCCCTACCTTAAATTTAATTGCCTTATTAAATTAGCCACATAGATTATATTTATAAATGAGGGAAGCCAAACGAGGTTTATTTTTAAAAAATTTAAAATAATTAGGGGTATTTAGCGCAATTCATATTTTTCCCATTTTGGTAATTATGCTTAACTTTTCGAAAGACTGATAATAACAAAAATCTATTTCCTTTATTTAGCAAAAAACTCTTAATAATATTATTAAATTTACAAAATATCATAAGGGTACACAATCAAGTATTTAGTCAAATAAAGTTGAGCGAAAATTACTTACAAACCCTGGAATGACAACCCCATACAACCTACCCTATAACTCTATTACTAAGCTGTTTAATTTTCATGAGTTGATCGAACTTGATCACATCATTACCTTAATTAAGTATGATGATGTGGCAAAATCGGTCGTGGCATCCGTTTAAAAAAATCTTTACATAAGACCATTATCTTATATTTGAAGGTTTTTTCTGTTGATGATGTGACTTTATTATATAATATTTAAATATAACTTTTTTTTATTATTTAGACTTTATTAACAAAAATACCTTGCAATTTAAAGCATTGTCTTATAATTGATGTTGGCTTTTTCCCTATTGATGACATGGACAATGATACGAGTGAGTCACCGCATGAAAAACTAACAAAACAATAAAAATCATGGGCAAAGGAATGTAAATGATCATTTTATTTAAAAAACAGGTTGTGTAAGGATGACTTTTAGACCAAGAAATTGATGTGATATTTGGCTAAATGATAACAAAAGTTTAATGTGACATATATGTGTGATATTTAATTTGTGTACAAGTCAGATTTAAATATAAATACTTGTGTTTATACTCAACAGCACAAGTAGGTGCTTTTGATGGATTTGGTTTGGTAGAGTATGAGAAAAAAGAAGAAAAATGATTAAAGAAAAAACACTATTTCTTACGTATGTTTGGATTGCAAGACAAAAATTACGACCATTTTTTTTTCTTGTATTTCTTTACAAATTCTGTGAGGAAATCATTCGTGAAGGAATGCTCTCTATCGCCACTTAATGGAATCATTTTTATACCAATCATTTTCTTTGATACAAACACTCCAACTTTTCAAAAAGTATACTTTTATTTTCTTTCCTTAGCAAAATTTATCAATCCAACTTTAAATCTCGGGTTTCTCATTGAATCATACGACACTCACACTCCCCAAAGGCAAATTTTGGTTTGAAATAAAACCCAACCGAAATAAACTGATTTTTTAAACTTAAGATTATGTTTAATTTGAGTTGTTATCAATTATTATAGTTTGTTTCAGGCTTATTTTTAAATATATAATATGGTTATATGTCTAAAGTATGGGTGAATGTAATTGGGGTTATAAAACATGGCATAACTTTGATAAGTACAAAATAATATATCTTAAATTACGTTAGATAAAATTGAAACCGATTGAACCTTGGTTTAGTTTGGTTTGATTTTGTTCACCATAGTTTGAGTTTAGTCTTGATTTCCTAAGCCAAAGACTACATTTTCATCCTTTTTTTAAAAAAAGGCTACTTTTGAAAAATAATCACCCTGAATTTAACCCCTAAAATTCACATGTAGTTGGTTTTTCCGCCATGTTTGATAATAGTTTTAGAAAAATCATTATTAGTAGAGTTTGTTTGCTCTGGAAAAGGGAAGATGCTTTTTTATATTATTTAGTGTGGGAGAATCAAAATGAATTACAAGAAAAGAGAAATTTATCGATAATGACAAATTACCCTCTAATTTAAAAACTTCTTTTAAAGAGCTCTTGTCGGCACGAGGCGGCCAGATTTTACCACCTTGAGGCTAGAAGTGGCCAGGCCCCGCCCACGACCATAAACCGCTACCCTTATCTTTGGGAGGCTAGACAAGGTTTATTAATTTTTTATTTTAAATTTAAATATTTTTTACTAGAAAAAGGAAATATAATTTAAAATTTTACCTGGTTAAAAGAAAAATTCAATATATAACAAGATTACCCGCTAACTTTATTTTTTCAATACCACCTCATGCCGCTGGCTAGTACCCTGCCGTGGAGGCGGCAAGGAATGGCCGGACAGCCAACCCTTTATTTAATTTTTTTTTAAAATTTTTGAAGAATTTACATTATTTTTTAAAGTGAGGATATCTTAAATAATTCAAAATTTCCCCTTTCCCATTAAGCATATCAAAAAATTTCTTCCTTCTTCGAGTAAAATACTCTAAATTGAAATCTAGCTAGGGGCATTAAAGGTCATTCATAATTTTTTGTTTGTGCACAGAATTACGCGCCTTAGCATGATAAAAGGTTGTGATGTCAAGAGCGTAGTCAAGCTGGGGTTTGACCTAAGAAATCACGAGTTACCTAGTTACCTATCAACAGAGCATAAAAACTAGAGACATGCATTTCTGCAGTTCAATGTGAATTCACTAATCGATCCACCCGTATGTTGTGCTCACAATTTACTATTTAATAATTTTGTATAATTTAAATTCGAAGCGAATTTTGGAGGCTTTTTATAGTTCCCGATGCTTCTAACCGGCCTTAGTAATGCCCAAAATGAGAGAAAGACCTCACGTGTCAAACACTAGTGGGACACTGAATTTGGAAGGTTGTTGAATTGTGCCCGAAGTGAAGAGGGTCGAACCCGGCCAGTTTTGGGTCGGTTTGGCTATTAAAATGGTCTAGACCGCATAATTGAAGGAGGTTGACAGGACCGGATTTGGGTCGATTCGACTATTAAAACGGTCTGGACCGGGCGGCGGTGTAATCCAGGTCACGGTCAAGACTTCTAGCAGTCAGGTACAGCACAGTTTTGGTCAACGTGGATCTGGTCGCTGGGGCGGTCAATCTTGTGCAGACAAGGCTAGCTAGTCGGGTCCGATGGACCTGGCCGGCATGGGTGCAGCACTGGCGAGGCGAGAGGCTCCTCCAACAGCAACTCTGGCAGGCGACTGCTAACTGCCCAGCACTGTTTAAATCTAGGAGTGGAGTCGACCCGAGGGTTAAGGTGATCAGAGGCGGCGGGGATGGCAGCAAGATCCCCTGAAGTTTCCCGGTAATAGATATATCGCCATGACCTGTGAGGATTTTCCTGGTGATCTGAAAGAGGGAAGGCGGCAGGGCTTGGTCAGATCTTGTAGGTAGCGATGAGTAGAACCTCTTGGACGTGGAAGAGCAGCCGGTGGTCCCCTGGACTGGGGAGAGGGCGCCTTCAAAGTCAGCGGCTTGCAGCAGCTTTCTTCTCCGGCAGGGAATTTCTCTGTGGTTTTCTGGAGAGGGCAAACTTCGAAAGCATCAGGGAAAGGTCTGGGCATGGAGAGGAGTATACAGACTTGACGTCAGTGGTCTCAAATGGGCTTGGAACGACCGGAGATTGCCGGAAAAGGTGGTGGAAATTGGTCTCGTTAACCTGCAAAACAACCAATGGGTGAGTTCTCCTCGTCTTCTCCGGTTCCGGTGACGGATCTAGCCGCCGAGGATGACTCTGGTGAGGGCGGAACAAGGCTTCGTCATGGGTCTTCTTCCTTCGTTTAGCACCACTGGACCTAGAAGACAAATCCTCCCCGGTTTTGCTCCATTAGCCTTCTCTTGCTCGACTTCTTCTCTTCTCTTGATCGGCTTCTTCTTCTCTAGCCGGCCCTCTCTCACCTGTTCCTTGGCTCTCTCCGACGTCGTTCGCTTCGTCCTTCTCTGCTCTTCCTCCAAGCGGCAGCTGCGGTGGCTAGATAGTCGCCGGAACGTGCTCGTTCCAAATTTTCCATGAGGGGAGGTGGGTATTTATAACGTGAGGAAGGGGTCATTTAGATGCTTATCTAGTTTGAGTCTTGATCACAACATTAGGCGATGATGAATGTGGGGAACTTGTTTCTATGATTATCCTATATTTGCTTCCAATTCATGTGCATCAGTTCTAGGGATGTCAGATTCCCTTCCCATGCATATTTTTTTCACATACTCCACAGATAATTGTACATCACCTCTCATATTTCTTCTCGTTTCTTTTATTTTTCAATTAATAAATGGACCCCACAACTCATAAAAATTCTCATGCAAATAATTTTCTTTATTTTTTGTAATTATGATTGATTTTTCCATGGTAGTATCAAAACTATATTTTCCCCTTTACCAGTATAAAGTTTTTAATATTACGAGAAACTTACGATTAAATGGTGGAAATATACACTGAATGCCACGATTAATACTTTATTCGGCCATGTCAGCAACTAAAAAGTAATAAAAATGGGATAAATAGGGAAGAACAATAGGGGCTATACGTCTACGTGGATGGAGAGAAGCCCGGGGAAGATGGTTATCACCGTGCCACCTTGCCACCACAGATCATGTCTCACCGGGACCGGAGAGGAGAAGAAAAACTCACCTTTTTCATGCTTTTGCGGGCTTGAAGCCCATTTTTTGGCAACTTTTCGGCCAACTCCGGCCATCCTTGGCCAGGCCAAGACTACCACCATGAAGCCCTCACTTCCTCTCCAAGTTTGAGCATTGCCCCGTGTAACGTCCCAGGTTCCCAAAAGAACCAGATAAGAGGCGTCCGATAAATCAGTTGAAAATATTTTTTGAATTCATTTATAATGAATACTATCATAGAATATCGCTGAACACGTATTAAAACCCGATAAAATCCCCATCATCTTTAAATTGTCCTAGTATTGAAATAACCACCGATGACTACGTATATACTAAAACAATATAAAAAAAATTAAATACAATAAAAATGTAGAGTTCACAACCACCAATATCCGAGTGAAGTGAAGCATTGCCATAATTACTCCTGTTCTTTAGTAAGATACAACCGTCAATGTTTTAAAAACAAAAATTTACCGGTCCTCCTATAAGTAATATATAACTAGATGAGCTATAGACAACTCAAATTATATAAAACACATATACTCCAAGTTAAAATTAATTATACTTTAAAGAGAGAAGTTGTCTGGGTCACAATGAAACACTTCCACTAATATAATAAAAAATGATACCTTAATACAATATAGTACAAATAATATATAGTAGCACAATATATTACAATTCTGAATAACTGTGTAGTACAAATAATACTGGATATCACCAATAAGGATAGAATAGCAATAGTGAATACATGGACATCCATATAATATAGTAATGATAATTGTATCAATAGCACTTTAACCATAACAATAACAATATCAATGTTGATAACAATGAAGTAGCAATAATATCAATATCATTAGAGGGCGAATTTACTGTGCTCAAGCACAGGCAAGCTGCCTATGCTTGAGCCATCCGGCCGTTGGATTCAATCCAATGACTGGATGAAAAAAAAACGCCGCTGCCGCCGCCGGCCGACGCGACCCCCCTGCCCGGCCCGTCGCCGCCCTCGGCCGACGGGGAGGCGACCCCCTCCCCCCCCCACCACCGACGGCGACGGGCGGCAAATTTAGCCGCCCCGCTCTTCCCCTGCCGGCCCGCCGCGCCCGCCCGCCCCGCCGCACCCCCGCCCGCCACCCAGTCGCCGTCCCCCGCCCGCCACCCCGCCGCGCCCCCCCTCGGCCCCTGCCCGCCGCCCCCGCCACCCCGCCCGCACCCCCACCTCGGCCCCCGCCGGCCACCCCTCCGCGCCCCCCTCGGCCCCCGCCCGCCACCCCTCCGCGCCCCCTCGGCCCCCGCTGCGCCCCCTCGGCCCCCGCCCGCCACCCCGCCACGCCGCGCCCCCGCGTGTGACCGGCGACCACGCGGCCGCCGCCCCCGGACCAACCCCGTCCCCTTTCGCCGCCGCCCCCCTGGCCGTGGCCGTGGCCGGGCCCCCTTCCGCCCCTCCGTCGTCGCTGCTGCGGCGGCGCCGGCGGCCACCCCTGTTTTTTTGATCTTGGCCGTTGGATGCTAATCCAACGGCCAAGATCAAACTTGAGCACAGACAAGCTGCCTATGCTCAAGCACAGGAATCTTATTTCCATATCATTAATAGTAATACTATCAATAATATTAACATTAACAATAATAGTAACAGTTACAATAATAATAACAGTCGACAATCTTATCGATAACTTTAACAATAATGATATCGATATGACAACAATAACAGCAGCGGTAATATAGTAACAACAAACAATAATGATATCGGTAACAAAGATAATAACAATGTGGTATTAGTAACCGTAGCCATAATTTGTAGAGTTTAATAATACAATCATATAAAATTTAATAAACTCCACATGATTAGTGAAAACCACACTATCATATTCATTTCCCAATAAACTCAAGATGAACCCTATAGACCTATTATTCTAGTTGCTAGCCCTAGTTGAATACTTTGACTCAATCAAAGTCAAGTAAAATATCTAAAACATGTGGTGCAATGCACAATGTTCTTAACAATTACAATGGTTGACATAACTGATCCATTGTCAACCAGTCTGCACTAATCAATCAATTGGTTAAATAGTCAAACAATCAATAATTAAAATAATTAATATTGTTAATCAATTAGTTCAATCAACTTAGTCAAACTGGTCAAACTAAACAATAATTGGTAAACAGTAATCATCAGTCAACCAATCAAAGAGTTGAACAACCATCCAAATGGTCTTTGAAACTCTTAAACAATTCACAATCAATCAATTAAAACAATTAAAGTCAGGAAAATAATTATTTGATCAAAACTCTAGACTCCGAAAAAACATGAGTCTAATAAATAGTAAACAATTTAGAAAAATCTAAAAGTCTAAATTTTTCATAGACTGAGTTTGACAATAAGCACTATATACAGATCATTAATCAATTATAAATAACTGATAAATAAATATTAATATAAATATTATATTTCATAACAATTTTAATAAATAAAGAAGATACAATAAATGAGAAATACAATCAAAATTGTTTTGAACATGTTTATGTTCAATAGACAGTTAAAAATTTACAAAATTTTTAAGAATTTAATTTAAGTATATAGATATAAGAATTGTAATAATTAATTAATAAATAAGGTGAAATATACCTTAAATATATAAACATGTGACAAACATATAAATTCGGTGCCATACATGTATACAAGGTCAAGTATCAGAAATTATGCCTCGAACCGTCGAAGAACGGTTGAAATGGAGCTTAAACGGTCAAAAAGGGGTCGAATCAAGCCGATCCTGTTGGGTTAGATAATTGGTCGAACCACAACCCAATCCTTGATGGGGCCAACTATGGGCTTGGCCGCGCCCGAGATCAGGCAAGGTGGCTGGGGACATCTCCGGCTCGACGGCACGGCTGACGACGGCGATGGTCGGAAATCGTAGAGCCAGAGGAGACGAACCCAACCTCGCTGACAATGACGTGACGGTCGGAGGTTTCCGGAAATGAGCCAAAAAATGCATCGTCGCGAGTAGGTCCCGACGATCAGTGGCGCTCCATTGCTAGTCGGTGGTCGGGTTTGATAGCCGTAACAACGGTAAAAGTATCAAGGTAGTCAGCGGCAGAAACGGCGGTAGTGGAATGGCTAGATTTTGACAGGCAGTGGCGACGTGGGTGGCGGCAACCTACCGAGGCGTATGGTCGACCATAAAATAGCCATAAGTCACAGCCGGAGGAGAAGAAATGGGAAACTTGTTGGGGGCAGTAGGAGGAGCAAAATGGTAATTTTATTATTTTGAAGTGACCTCCTTGTGCCCAACATGTGGCAATTGCAACTGACCGTTGACGTGTGGTTATCTAATAGAAGGTGCATATATTATATACGACGGAACCCAAACAACAATAAGAATCAAAGTCACAATTATGATAAAATCATTCGGACATTCCATTATCCAAAAATTATAATAATCATAAATAATATATTGATAAATATGCATGCCTTCAAGTACTCCAAAAATTCCCAGAAACATTTCGACATCCATCAATAATAACAAACGCACCGGCCAGCTGTGTGTAGCAAATAGTTTAGTGAACAATATAATATAAATATTAATTGAATAATCGAGTACAAGTATTAGGCTAATAAATCAAAGTAGCTCAGATTAGACTAAACTGGGCAAACCAACCCAAGTCAAGAGGGTAAAATCTTGGGCAAAGGTCCGATTTTACACCCGTTGATGTTGAGGCTTTCCGTCCTAGAAAACCGCCGAGAAGACCCGGCCGAAGAAAAAGAAAGAAGAAAGCCGCCACGCAATGCCAACTTCGGAGCCTCTGTCCGGCCAACCCAGTCGACGTCCGACCAAGCCACCACATCTAAATGAGTCCCCTTACTGTCGGCTACAAGATACGACCAAGCACCGGCGCCGTCCATGCTACCACTTGCTGGAATAGGAGCCAAAAGTTCTGAAGATATACTATCGATCCTGAAACTTTACGACGACCTTGCCGCCGACCACTGCTGTCTGGGTCATTGGACCACCACGGTTCTACCCCCCTCTCTCTAAGGCCACGGTTGCTCGACCCGCTGCCGCCCAACCTAGTAGCAGTTGCTACCACCCCACACAGTAGCAGCTGCTGCCGCCGTCGTTGGAGCTCTCACCTTACCTGTGTTGCACCCGTGCTAGTCGGGTCCATCGGGCCTGACTAAGTGGTAACGTCCACTGCCATGCCGACGCGTGACAAGATCCACGATGTCTCTTGACCCACGATCAGATCAACCTTGATCGAGCCCACGACCACATCCTGTTGTCCCGCGATCTTAATCGGATCCGTGACCATGCCCGGCTCTGACCCACCAACGCCAACCTAGCCCAAATGCCTAACCCGACCTGATCTAGACTATTTGTTCGTCTTAAACTGACCAAAAGCTGGTCCGGTTTGACCCTCTTTAATCCTGGGGCAATTTATCCAGCTTACCGTGCTCTGTTTCATGAAAAATTCGGTATCCTACCTTTTTTACGTTCCGGATGCACCGGAGAAATCCATTTTCTTACAAGAGTGTCATAAAGACCAATTTAAAGCTTCAAGAGGCGTGCACAGACATCATATCATAAGAGCCAAAAATCCACTCAGACTGAAAATTGTAAAAATCATCAAATAATGAACTATGAGCAACGTCTTAGCCTTCTATTGAGCAAAGATGTAAAACTTGTAACTCGAGTTAGAGTTTTATATTGCCGAGCCAGACGGTTTGAATCGAGTCAGTTTCATGAACTGCCTGCTGAGTCGAGGCCAGTCGTGAGTTATGGGCGATGAGTGTCGGGTGTACCTGAATATATAATGATAATGTCGAAAAAATAGTGAGAAATGACTTATCAGAATATATGAATATATGCAGTTTTTTTATGTCTTTGATTATAGAAATAGCTTTAGGCCGAATAACGTATTAAAATGCGTTATAAGGTAGTTTGAGTGGGTTATTAATTATAGTGCATGCCATTTGGATGTTGTTGTGTTTGTTATATTTTATAGGATTTTTTCATATTTTTTTAGGATTTATTACGAACTAGTTATTATTTTGACTCGAGTATGAATGAAGTCAATACTTATTTACAAGTTTACCACCGAAGTGTTTCACCTGAATTGCCCCACGAGCCACAACACTCCCATTGTCGATTCACCACCTTCTGGGCGAGCCGCCGCTACCGTGACATCGAAGCATTACCCCTTGACCTCCCCTACAATTCCCCTTTACTTAGCACCGCCATCAAAGCTGGCCGTGGGCCTGATCGGAGCGAGCGACCGCCCCAACCGAACTCGATGTCGCCACTGGCAGTCGTCGCTGCCACTGCCACCCTTGTCATCACCACCATTGGGACAAGCCCGCGCGAGCCGATGCTAACCCTTACCCCCGATTTCAGTTCAGCAGTTGCCCTTTTAGAGATTCCATGATGTTTTCTTTCATATGAGAGTTTGCTCTCATAGCCAATTTGATATTAATTATATTTTGGACCAATAACACTCATTACTGATAGTTTCCTATTATATATATAGGTGAGTACTTTGAGGAATGAGAGTTGTGAAGACTACAAAGGTGTAGCATAGAAATTGCATACACATGTACCTGCGGAGCAAATGTAGTGATGATGATGGGTATTAAACTATGTTGATGAATTTGATATGCTAGAATTGTAAATCTATTATGAATATTTTGCATGTGAATGAAAATAGAAGGTGAAAAATGTGCAGGGTAAACTGTGAAGCAAGGACAACTAGAATGTGATGGAAAATGAAATGTTGGGATTATGTTTTGGTGCCTATTGATATAAATATAAGATGTTTACTATTGACATGGGGGCTCCTATTGCACTTTTAGGGGAGATTCTGTAAAACCCGTGACTCGAGTCAAGGTTTTACATTACCGAACCAGTCGGTTCAACTGTTGGTTCGAGTCGAGTCAGTTTCATGAACCGCGTGCTGAGTTGAGGCCAGCGGTGAGTTATGAGCGATGAGAGTCAGGTGTACCTGAATATATGATGATAACGTCGAGAAGATGGTGAGATATGAGTTATCAAAATATATGAAAGTCTGTAGTATTTTTTTCTTTTTATATGTTTGATTGTAGAAATAGTATTAGGCCGAATAATGCATTAGGACGCGTTGGATTATATTTGGGTGGGTTATTAGTTATAGAGCATGCCATTTGGATGTTGTTGTGTTTGTTTTATTTTATGGAATTTTTCCATATTTTTCTAGATTTTTTTTAGAATTTATTACGAACTAGTTATTATTTTGACTCGAGTAGGAATCGAGTCAATACTTATTTTTGAAACTACCACTATAGCATTTCTTCTGTAACACCCCAAATCCGGTTCAAGCTCGTGAAC
>JAURVB010001159.1:0-36485 GCA_033002965.1 Piper betle | reverse complement strand
TTTGTAACGACCCAGCCCAAAGTGCAACGTAATAGGCTAAGTCATTTCTTTAAAATGGGTACCCCGAAAGTTAAAGATCTATAGTCCATTCCTACTTATAAACAGGATCTTCTCCCAGTAGATATTAGATGTGGGACTAAGTTGAGGGATCTCACACAACTTCAGCCACTCGCCTGTGCTATTCTACCACCCCTTCAACCCAGCAGCCAGAGAGGTCGTCGGGGGTGTGAGGGCTGCCTTGAAATTCTTGTTTATAGTCGCCCATCTTGCCAAAAAGCTAAGACCCGTCGGCCATGCTGGGATTTCCATTTTCCAGTTTAGTTTTTTTTTGTTGATTTACAACTTTAATTCTCATGTTTATCAAGCTTATTATCAATTAAAAAAATATGAATGCATGAAAATTAAGAATAAGGAGATAGGAAGGATAACCAAGCAAGGAAGAAGCCGACTCCGGAAGAGAAGGAAATGAGAGAATAAGGTGAAGAGGATGCCCCCTCACAAAATATAAAATGAAAATGATGGCTAGGGTATGTGAAAACACCCCACCACCCATATTTCTTTAACCGGGTAACCTGGTAAATAAAAAAATATATTAATTAACCGAGTAGGATTAACCAGATATAGAATATAATATAAATAATAATAAAAATTCTCCAAAGTTCTATCCTTCCCAGACCAAGTCAAATATTTTATTTTATTTTATTATTACTATTATTATTTTCACAGTCTTTACAATCTAGCCAACTTGGAAATATTTCTTCCCTGAAATATCATAACGGGCAACAGAACAATCATGATTAATTTTATCTTCAAGATCAGTTCATGCTACAATGATAAGAATCTTATGCCACGAATAGGCTAGGGTATTTCCTTGCTATTTCGTGTTCAATCTCCCATGTAGTTTCCTCTAACCCTTGATTTTTCCACAATAATTTGACCAAAGGAATTTCCTTGTTCCTGAGTGTCTTTATTTCTTTTACCAGGATGTGAATCGGCTTTTCCTAATATGTTAAATTTGATTGTAGCTCTAAGTCTTCAAAATTTGTGATTATATAATCTTCATCTTGTACATATTTCTTTAGCGATGACACCTGGAAAATATTGTGTACTCCCACTAGGCTTGGTGGTAATGCTAGTCTATATGCACAATTTCCAACTCGATCCAAGATTGGGAACGATCCTATGAATCTTGGCTTCAACTTCCCGGATGTTCTAAATCTGCTCACCACCTTCCTACATGATGTCTTTAGGTACACAAAATCCCCAACTTGGAACACTAGGTCCCTCCTTCGAGTATCAGCATAACTCTTTTATCAATCCTGAGCTGCCTTAACTCTTTGCTGAATGAGTTTTACCTTTTTAGTTGCTTCCCTCACCATCTCTGGCCCGACTATAACTACCTCGGTAGACTCCAACCAGTACGATGGAGACCTACAGGGCCTACCATATAAGGCTTTAAATTGTGTCATCCATATACTGGCTTGGTAAGAGTTATTGTAGGTAAATTCAGCTAAGTCTAAGTGTTTCCCCCAGTCACCTACCTAGTCAAGAATGCAAGCTTGCAACAAATCCTCCAAAGTTTGAATAGTCCTCTCACTCTGACCATCAGTTTGCGGATGATATGCTGTACTTAGCTTGATTTTAATCCCCGTAATTTTTTGAAAGCTTCCCAAAAATGTGAGGTGATTAGGGGATCTTGGTCAGAGATGATCTCCTTTGGAATCCCATGCAACTTGAAAATATTGTCGACATACAATCCTACCAGGTATTTTGCAGTTTTCATTGATTTCGTGGGAATAAAGTGAGCTACCCTAGTTAGTCAGTCCACAACAAACCATATGGAGTCATGCTTCTTCTGAGTCCTTGGGAGCTTTGCAATAAAATTGCATGTGACACGCTCTCATTTCCATGTTGGTATTTCTAAACTTTGCAATAGTACTCTAGGTAGTTGATGTTGGGCTTTGATCTATTGGCAAGTCTAACACCTGGAGACAAAATCGACAACATCCCTCATCATCCCTGTCAAGACTGTGTAAATAATAATAATAATAATATATTCGACGCAGTCTGGGAAGGACCGAATGCTGTTCGGAAAGGACTGAATGTATTATATTCTCTACCCAATTAATTCTACCTGGTTAATTATTTACCCGGTTAAATGAAATGCTGGTGTTGGGGTGTTTTCACAAACCCTAGCCATCATTTCATTTTATTTTTATGAGGGACGTCCTCCTCACCCTAGCTTTTTGTTCACATTTTCTTCTCCTCTTCCTTACCAGTGCCGACTTCTTCCTCTTTGCTTGGGTATCCTTCCTATCTCCCTCTTCTTAATTTTCTTGCATGCGTATTCTTTTTAATTGATAATAAGCTTAATAAACATGAGAAATAAAGTCTGAAATCAACAATAAACAACTAAAACTAAACTGTAAACTGAAATTCATCATGGCCGACGAGTGCAAGAATTTGGGCAAGGATGGGCGACTGTAAACAATTGCAAGGCAGCCGCTCACAACCATGACGACCTCTCTGGCAGCTTGGTCGAAGGGATGGTTCTATGGACCCTTGTTGCCGATGGGTGGTGGGGTTACGGCGGTTTGTGGGCGGAATTTCAAGGATGAATGCTGATTCCGGATACCTATACCAGTTCGCCGGCCAAGGCTCACGCCGTGCATGCTCAGCGCACATGGCTTGATGTTGAGTTGTCGTGCGGGGAGAAGGGGAGTGTTCCCGGGGTGCTGCTGGCTGGGTGGAGTTAACCTTGCAGTCCCGGCGGTGCTGCGGACCAGACAACACACGCCTTGGTGCATCTGATCGAGCCCTCCTGGTTCGATCCAGCCAAGCCTGGTATCAGACCCATCATTGGCGTGTTCCAGACCCACACCGCACCCAGTACCGGGATCCTGACCTTGCTAGGAGCCATGCGCTTGCTCCGCAACGTCAACACCAGTATGGTCCTACCGGTAGTTGGCTCGGTCATCCTCTCTCTTGCGCTGTGGTGCCTGCTCGGCACGCACCACCGCATTACCGATACACTCTGCTTGCTGCTGCTCGGTAATGCACGGCACTGGCTGCCCGGCACACTCGGTCACATTGCTCGGTAGAATCTCCCGGCTAAGCTCGACCTTGCATGCGCCTGGAACCCACCATGCTTGATACTCAGTAGCGATATGCTTGGTACTCCTTACTAATCATGCTTGCTACAGCTGCTATCGGTACTGCTCAGTATCTCTCCCAGTACAGCAGATCACCCAATAGACCCCATGCACCCGTCGACAACTTGGTAGGTTGTTCTACAACTCGGATAACACCAGCTACCCAACTTGGAAGCGGGATTGCTAGGTCCAACCGCCAAACCCTAGCTCTCGGCCATCCCACGAGCTAAACCCGTAACAGCCTCCCTTGCCAATGAGACCCGATGTCCTCATCGGAAATTTGAACACTGCCCTGCCTCTTAATCCCTCTAATGCCTAGGCTTCCTTCCTTTTTCCACTTCAATCACTCCGTCTGCACCTTCAAAGTCCCTAGGTTAACATACATCTGCTTCAAAGCCCTTCCTACCTCTTGTTTGCCAGTGGTAGTAGAAGCTCTTTTAAACTAGCTCTTCAAGCCAGATTGACTAAATCCCCTTGGAAAAATACACAAAGGAACCCATACCTATACTTTGTACACCAGATTTTCTTTCCAAATCTGGGCGTGAGCGTCAGCATCACTTGTTCTCCACGCAGAATGATATGCCCTCCTCGTCAGGTCCACATCTCACCATTCAGCTCGTTGCACCTTACACGGTCCACAACCTCAGAGAACTAAGCCTTGTTAGCCTACCACAAAGCAGATTTTCTAGCTGCTCCATGCAAGAGGTCCATGTCACGCACGCCTCACATACTCCTCCTGAGTAATGCGTCCGTAACCTCAGTCCTTACTCCAGACTGAGCCTGGCTAGTTGTCATCGGTCAATCTCCTTCCGCTTGTACCCCGTGTACTTCCCCATAATTTGGCATGCAGCCCATAATTGGGTATTCCTGGGCACTGCTCCAAACAGCGTAGTCCGAGACTCGATAGACTAACCCTGCTGTTGCTCCCTTCTCTTCAGGAATCTGGATCACCTGGTCCATGAGATCGAGCTTCAAGATCTCAAGATGAAGCTAGTGCTGCAGCATCCCAGTCACCAACTCTTTTCACTGAACCTACCCGGCTGGAAAACTCCAGTCAAGAGTTTCACAAGAGCTGCGCTATTGGCTTCTGGCCAACAACGATTCACCCTAACACTGGGTATACATCCAGCCCCTACTGGATGTCCTTCCACTGGGGAATGTGGAACCTCAACTTCTATCTTAGTCTACCAGTAAGGAATATAGATAGCTGATTCCTTGCTGTCATAGACTAACCTCATCACCAAACCAACACTTTGAGTCAAGCCTCTGCTTTCTCCGTCAACCAAGTTTCTTGTTGTCGTGATCCATTTCCGCTAACTCTTTCTCCCTGGGTCTCAAATAAGACGTTAGCTCCATTGACCTCCAGACAATGAACTCAGAACCAACAAGTAAACCTGCCATAGTTGGACAATGTACTCCCTGCCAGCCCCTGCTGCCTTCCACCGTCCCAGCATTCGTGAAGCGCGTCACCACTCCTCCGGTTGCTTGGAACCCGGCCGTTTGAGAATTGGCTCTGATGATCACAGCTCCCAAACATTACAAAGCTTTGAGGCATGGCTCCGATCATACCCCGACTTATACCCCAATAAGTCATTCAAAGATGACCCTACATGGCACAATCCATGTATGAACTTCCAGTAATTGGTCAAACTCCTAGGTAGTTCTTCCCCCCAGTCACCTCTGTTGGCGTCCACTCGGCAATGGCATCCGCCTAATTCCGCACTCGCACCTCTTCTCTGCCAATTCTAGGGAGACTCAACTTCCCTAATTACAAACTCACACGACTCTACACACAGAGAATGCTCCTTGAGCCCTGCATCAAATGACCCACGTGAACCTTCCCTGGCTCACTACCTGATGTCTGGTCCAACTCATAGGAACTGGGTACTTCTTCCACATGGTCACCTCCTGTAATCCATGGTGCATGATGGCTGAATTTTCCCCCATCCAGGATCCACATCTGGATCTGTGTGAGTTCGTCTGGCACCACATTCTAGTGCATCGGCACTGGTACCCTCCCGGGCACCAACTTGATCTGGTGAACGATCGTCTTCTCGGGAGACTCCTTTGGCAACTCGGTAGTCTTTGCACCTACCAGCAAATCCGGCACGACCACCACTTGGTCCAGTCAGATCTCTACCATTCCTACAAGATCAGTCAAGGACCCGTGCACTCTCGAGTCACCTGCCTTGCCGACGATGCTCCTCCCTGACAGTGCTGTTCTTGACCCCAAAAGGTCTCTTCTGGCCATGAACAAAGCTTGCACCTGCCTCACCCATAATCAGAACACCTTCCAGCTGTGGAAAAACTCCCACCCCAGCAGTACGCATGAAGGAAATTCCAAGGATCAGGTCGAAATCGTCTAGCTCGATGACCGCCAAGTCCAATCGCCCTTCATACTCCCCCAGGCTGATCTGGACATCGGTAGCTATGCCCTCAATCTGCTTCGCCTGTGAGTTCACCGCCTTTTTCTCGCCGGTATTGATCCTGGTCTTCAACCCTAGCTCCAATGCCATCCCATTGGAAACAAAGTTGTGCGTAGCACCCGTGTCCACTAAGGCTGAAACTGCTCTCCCGTGTACTACACATGGAACGTACATCAAGTGAGCTCCACCAGAAGCTACATGTTCAACTCCCAACAGCCCGAGTATCTAAAGTGTAAAGACCGTGGAAATTTTTTTTTTTTTAATATATTCGACTCGGGCAGGGAGGGATCGAATGTTAGAGAATTAATATTAATTATATTATATTCTCTGCCCGGTTAAGTCTACCCGGTTAAATATTTTATTATTTAACTGATTACCCGGTTAAAGGAATTAAATATGGGTGTTAGTGTGTTTCCACAAACCCTAGCCGTCATTTTGTTTATAAAGGACGTCCTCCACCCTAGCTTTCATTCGTATTCTCTTCTCCTCTTCGTTGCCGGCGTGTCTTCTCCCTTGCTTAGGTATTCCTATCTCCCTCTTCTTAATTTTCTTGCATGCATATTTTAATTTGATAATAAATTTTATAATCGTGAGGATTAAAAGTTTAAAATCAATAAGAAAACAAATATAAATTTTACACGGGAGAAATTGCCGACGAGTTTCCCCTGTTCGGTGAGATGGGCAAGCACAGGCAAGCCCCGTCAGGAATCAGCGGCGACGACCGTTCCGACGTCGGAAGATGATCCAACTCTCTTCTTTGATCAGTATAGGGTTGATCTCACAGCTGTGGATGCCGGCCTAGGGTGGTGAATTGACAAAACAGGGGACGGCGGAGAAAACAGGGGTGATGGCGGTGGGTGAAGAAATCCTGCCGTCCTAGGTGGCGACGGGTTCCAATAGGTGCTGTAATTGATGTTCAAAGGGGTAGACACCGGTTGTGCTTCGCCGATAGCATCATGGGCTCCTTCACAGCAGTTCAGGCCGCCGGAACAGTCCATAATGGACAACCTTCTCGACGGAATTCATGGCAGCGACGTGCAGAAGTGGGGAGGACGACCATACTCCATGCAACGTCCAAAGGTGGCTGATCCTTACTGTTTTGAGGCCGGCCTGAGGTCGTGGAACATATGAATTGGAGCAAGGTGCAAGAAAGGAGGGGTCTTGAGGTTGGGAGAAGATGAACAGGCCAGGAGTTGGGTGCCATGGTGCAGCACATGGTCGTCTTGGTTAACTGCTGTAAAACACGCACTTTAGACTTCCAATTCGTTGGTGGAGAAGGGTGAAGTTGAGGGAGGACGTGATTCAGGGTTTGAGTGCCAAGAAAAGGGGCAGAGAAGAAGGGCGTGGTCTGGTTTTGGGTGCTGAGAAGAGTGGCGACGGGAAGAAGAAGAAAAAGAAGAAGAAGGAGGCAGGCAGTTTTGTAAATGTGGGTTGACTCGATACCAACTTGAGTTAAAAAGCAATACGAATACGTAATAAATCTTTATAGATAATTATTTTAATTGGTTAGAGTAAAGTTACTAAACTAATTAGTTTTTTGACGAAGTCGACATGGACATAGATAATAAAAAATACGATAATGAGAAACTGTCGATACTTAATCGGCGTAATAAAAGTGATTAAATTAAATCGGACGGTTATAAGTGATTAATAAATAAAGATGTTATCTTTACCATATTAAATTCAATATTAGGTAAATAAAGTGATTATTTTAATAATAATTGTAATATATATTAGTCATTTAGTTGCATGAATTTCTACTCGAATAAAATTATACTTATGTATAATTTTATGTCTTCGTTCAGATTAAGATCATTGGTCGCAGCTGCAAGTTCGAAATATCTAGATCCGTATAATTATTTAAAATGTTGTATTTTCCCTTCTGGATAACCTGGTCAGCCTGAGCCCAGATTCGACCACCATGCACTGCGTGCAACCGGGGTCAAGGAATTGACTGAGTCTAACACGGGTTATGCCCTTTATAATCAAATAATGGACATGATGGACTGACCCATCAGCCAATAAATTGAACATGGCGGATTGGACTCTCTAGCCAATTACAGACATGGTGGATTGGACCCACCAGCCGATAATAGACATGGCGGATTGGACTCGCCAGCTGGTAATGGACATGATGGACTGACCCATCAACCAATAAATTGGACATGGCGGATTGGACTCGCCAGCCAATTACAAACATGGTGGATTGGACCCACCAGCCGATAACGGACATGGCGGATTGGACTCGCCAGCCGGTAATGGACATGATGGACTGACCCATCAGCTAATAAATTGGACATGGCGGATTGGACTCGCCAGCTAATTACGGACATGGTGGATTGGACCCACCAGCAGATAACAGAAATGGCGGATTGGACTCGCCAGCCAATTACGGACATGGTGGACTAACCCATCAGCCAATAGATGGACATGGTGGACTTACCCATCAGCCATCTAATGGACATGGTGGATTGGACTCACCAGCAAATAACGGACATGGCGGATTGGACTCGCCAGCCGGTAATGTACATGATGGACTGACCCATCGCCCAATAGGTGGACATGGTGGACTGACCCATCAGCCAACTAATGGACATGGTGGACTGAACCATCAGTGTGATATCCCTCAACTTAGTCCCACATCTAATACCTACTGGGAGAAGATCATGTTTATAAGTGGGAATGGACTAGAGATCTTTAACTTCTGGGGTACCCATTTTAAATAAATGACTTAGCCCATTACGTTGCACTTTGGGCTGGGTCGTTACAAATGGTATCAGAGCCGACCTGGTTCCGTGTTAGATGGTGGGATGGACTAGGGACGTTGGCTAGGCTGCCGGTCACGAGCCAAAAAAATGTCACGGGCTGGGGATAGCAACGGGCCAAGACTAGAAACGTTGGCTAGGCTGCCGGTCACGGGCCAGAATGGACGTGTGCTGGGGCTAGCAACGGGCCAAGAATAGGCATTTCGGGGACGAAATTTCCTAAGGTGGGTGGATTGTGAGATCCCTCAACTTAGTCCCACATCTAATACCTATTGGGAGAAGATTCTGTTTATAAGTGGGAATGGACTAGAGATCTTTAACTTCAGGGGTACCCAATTTAAAGAAATGACTTAGCCCATTATGTTGCACTTTGGGCGGGGTCGTTACAATCAGCTAATGAATGGTCATGTTGGATCACAAGTGCCAATATTATAGATAATGATAGGGAGTTTATGGACTTGTTTTGTTTAATTATACACTTAGTGGTTAATCACTAATGCGGAATTGCCTCCGCATGTTAGCAGCTAGACCTAAAGACTAAGAGACGACAGGGTGGTTTTTCTTCTAACACAGGTGGAGAATGGTTAATAAGCAGACTTCTCTTTTACTTTTCTTGTGTTATAAATGTGGCTATGGGAACGGTCTAAGACTGTGGGATAATTACTTCATCATTGTCATTTGAAAAAAGTTCTTTTGAGTTAGAAATGCTAGACTTATTTGCTTCATATTATTCATGTAACCTTTTAAGTAACAGCTGGTCCGGTTAGGATTGGTTGTTATAGGGTTGGTTTTTGTTAAATTTTGAGTAACACCCTGCCAGCAAGGCCCACAATATCGTGAAAAAATGGCGGGTCATTACATAAAGGGTAAACGCTCAGGCAAGAGGCTCCTCCTCTTGGTCCTGGTCTGCATCCACTACCAAACCATTCACCTTGCCTCAGCTGGGACACTCTGTAACACCCCGTTTCGGCTCACCCGCGAACCGACCCGGGAATGTCACCGGCAACCGAACCGTTCGCTAATCTACTGAGTTCGGTTAAGCCGTCCAGGATCTACTCTCGGCGTTTTAAGATGGAGATGCAAACATGAAATGCATGGATGGGATGTGTGGGTTCTAACGGAGTCCTACATACATGCCATGACGTGCAAGCAATGACAAGATAAAATAATAAATGAGAAACCAAAAGAAAATATATACTATTTTATGAAAATACGGTAAAACGTGATAATCTATTGTAGCATTCATCATTATCTCCTTCGTTTCAATTGAACCGAGCCTGAACTCCAAACTCACTACTCATTCACATTTATCCATTCATTTCAAAACAAGCAATTTATCTAAACAAACACATCAAAATTATCATTCACATAGCAATAACACACCATCATTATAGATTACACGCGGCAGGTACACGTGTGCGCGGTTCCGTGCTGCTCCTCCGCAGTCCCGACAGCTTTCATCGCTCGCATTTCTCACCTACATATATATAGAAAAACCGTCAGTAACGAGTGTTACCGGCCCGGAAAATAACTAATATTAATCTGGCACAGGAGAGCAAACTCTCCTGTTGAATGAAAACCATATACTTCCTCAAGAACTCTCATCAGGGCACGTACGGGAGCCGTCGCCCTCGGGTCGACAGCGTCCCCCTATCTTTCACATTCTCATGCCTCGGCCATTTCTCTATTGCTTCTCGCGTCAAATCTCATTCCTTTCTGCCCTCTGCACCTTCCATATTACTCCTGGCCTTGAGCACGAAGGCCGAGTACTCTCAGGCAGTCGCCTTCAGTACCCTTTGAAACCACAAGTCTAGACATGCGCTGCAATGCAGTACCCGTGAACCTCCACACTTCTCCGGGTTTGAGGAACTCAAAGGTGGAGTTGTCAGGATCCCTCGGGAATGAAACGGCCCACACACCATTCCAGAGCCCACTGTCGACACACACGTGCCCGCTCGCGTAGCACGGTGGTCGGATTTCCCTCATTCAGTCTCTCACAAAAACACGAAAACTATACATATATATATAGGTCTGGGTTGGGATTTATACAATAGGCCCGAAGGCAACGTGAGCTGGATCTGAAGTTCGAAAACAAACTCGAGGGATCTCATCCTCGAGGGTTATTAATCCGGAAAATCGTTGGCTAAATGGCCCGAGTTAAGTGGGATTCGATAAAACGCCACGAACTCGTCCTGCACATAATAAATCAAATACACAAGAGAGTAGCGTAAATCGGAGAACGAGTCCTAAACGGACCTGGTAGAAGCTCCAAACTGGTCCACGCGCCTAGGCGGCGAGCTCCTACACTGTACCTACACAATCAAACTAAATACTAACGCCCGCATGATGAATCACACATCCTATAGCATGCACGCACAATCAACACAATCACGCATCAATCAACACACATTAACCTATATCAATTCTACCAAGTCTACGTAGGCTAGTTCGCATTAGATCATGATCATTACCTAATAACCCTAATTAGTTTCATAACTTCTATTTTTTTAACACCACACAATTCCACAAATTTCATATTTTTATCCTTAATCAAATCTACATTTATATATATTATTATAACACACAATTCACCAATCCTAGCATGCAATTCTAATAATCAAAACTTTCAAATAATTAAATTAAAATAAATTATACCTCGGGTCGTCGAAAATCGGCGACGGCTAGGGTTTCCGTTTCGTGGCTCGAAACTCGAATTCGGCACCTAGCGGCGTCCGAAGTCCGATCAGATTGGACCGGGTGCGTTCGGCGGATGATCCGGCGAATTTCCCACAAATCCAATTTCCGGCGGTTCCGGCGGTTTTCCGGCGAGTGTCGGCGGTTTTCCGGCGGATTCCGATGGTTTTCCGGCGATGATTTGGGACGGAGCAATCAGGGGGTCTATCGGCACCAGCTCGACGAGCTCGGTCCAATGGTGGTGTCAAACAGGGTAGCCGAGGCGGCGATGGCCGTCGACGGCGGCGTCGAAAATGGGCGGCGGTGGCGGCGTTCTCCGATCGAGGCTCCGGCCGGCCTCGACGGTGGTCGGGACGATGGGGGAAACGTCGGCGACGTCGAGGGGGTGGTCGTCGGGGTCACACCGGCGGCGGAGCGGCCCAGACGGCGGCGGAATCCGGCCCGAAGTGGCGGCGGCCGAGGTGGTTTCGCGGGTCGATTTCCGGCGTCGTGGCGGTGAGACGGTGGCTGGGGTGGGTCGTGGCGGCACGGCGACGGCACGACGGGGCGGGGCGGCGACGATCGGCGGCAGCACAGCGTTGGCGTCGGCGGCGGCAGCGCACCACAGTGGCGGCGGCGAGGGTTTGGGGTGAAAGAAGGGTCGGGAGGGAGAAAAGGCGTGCGATGGCAGTTTTATAAATTAAACTTGACACGACTCCGACTCGAGTCAATAATAATAACTATCTCCTAATAAATCCTAAAAAAAATCCAAAAAAATTGGGAAAAATCCCATAAAATTAAACAACACAGAAACATCCAAATGATATGCTCTATAACTAATAACCCACCCAAACTCGCCTATATCGCGTCCTAATTCGTCATTCGGCCTAAAACTATTTCTACGATCAAACATATAAAAAGAAAAAAATACTGCATACTTTCATATATTCAGATAACTCGTATCTCACCATCTTCTCGACGTTATCATCATATATTCAGGTACACCTGACTCTCATCGCTCATAACTCACGGCTGGTCTCGACTCAGCACGCGATTCATGAAACCGACTCGACTCGAACCAACGATCGAACCGACTGGTTCGGTAACGTAAAACCCTGACTCGAATCACGGGTTTTACACACTCTTTTGCCCGATGCAGTCCACCGCACAGAAAGCACCCGGATGCTGGTACACTCAGCACTGGATCCCTGCTGCCCGACCCCATGTCTGGCACCCTCTTTGGCTAAAACAGCTTCCTGCCATCCCGTTGGCTGTTGTTGCCTTTGCCTCCCTAGCACTTCCTACTCGGGTCATCTTCTCTCCTCAGCGCGAGTTCTGTACCATAACTTGGCATCCCCCAATAGAAACATGCTAGCCAAAGAAACCTGGCACTCTTCAGGTATATTCGCAGCAACGAAGTACTCTTGAATGTCCCCAATGAAGTTTTCTAAGTCCTTGGCTGACCTAGCTCCCTCAAACTTCTTCGGCTCCGGCACCTTGAGCCTTCTTGGGATCAAGTTTTCCTCGGCTGCCGGTCAACCCTTCCGGGTTGAGGATATCTGGCGACCGTTTGCTACAACAGCGCTACATCTGTATGTAAAGCTTCTATGATATCCCGGAACTCTTCCGACAGTCCTGCCGTTGCTTCTTCTTTGATACGGCTCGTCCCGGGTATGTTGTTCACCCTAGTGCTCAAGTCTTTCATCCCTTCAGTAAAGGACTGTAGCTGCTCAAAGATGGTCCGTCCAGCATCACTACTGGTAGGTCCTCCCACCAGCACTTCCAGCCGTGTCACCCTTTCTTGTGTGTCCATCTCTTGGTATCTGCTTACTGGTAAAGTGTGGAGTCTTTCCTCTGAAAGTTGTGTTGTGCCTCGCAAGACCATCAGCTTTCACCGAACTTCAAGCTCTGATACCTTCTGTCACTGGGTCACTTTAGGGGTTAAAATTTTCACCCCTGCGTCCCCCTGTGCGGTGTGTTTCCCTCCCTGGAAACACCAGCCATAACCGCACACGCAGCAATTTACTGCTATGCGCAGCGCCCTCGGACCCCCGTGCTCGCGAGTACTGCATGTACCCAGTCCCGGTACCACGCTCAGCTACTAGCGCTGCTAGTACCGGTACCCGGTTACCAGTGATTGTACCGAACACACACACCGATCACCAAGCCACAGTGACTAAGCATCCAAGTACCAGTCACCCACTCACTGGCACGACCAGATCTCGGAATCACCGATCTAGTCCTCTGTACCCAAACTCGACACAACACCACGATATTATGGGAACTTGTCCCAACCTCTATTCCACTAGTATGAAAACAGGATATATAAGTAATCGTACTCTAGACTACATGCTGGTCGTGGACATGCAAACCCCACGACCATGCCTCTCAACTCTCATTCGACAGGACTTCACTCACAGCCCTCGGCTCCACCACACAGGGTTGCCAAACAACTAGTATGTGAACCTTGGCCCTAAAGGCAGACGTCGACTACTCCAGCAGTCTCACCTTGGAGTTCCAGTCTGATGCTCGGCCTGGCTGCAGTAACTCCAAGGCATCCCCTTGCCCGACCAAGTTTCTCTCCTCCACCGGGATCACTCACACACTCTTCCCTTGTTGTTCTACTTCCACTCTCTGCCTCTACACAAGGACGGCATCTCCTTATATAGACTCCCCGGCTAGTGTGCTGCACGTCATCACCTTGCATCCCCACCGTTGAACCCTTCATCAACGGCTTGAGTTTGGCCAGCAACGTCATCAACCCATTGGAGTTCCATCACCGTTGGATCCCTGATCAACGGTTCCAGCTTGATCAGAACATGTCATCTAACTCTTGATATTCCCTTTGGCAATTACCAGAAACTCCCTTGGTGCACCTTGGCATGTGATCGAGTCCACCTGGTTTGATCCAGCCAACCCTGGTATCAGACCCATCATTGGCGTGTTCCAGACCCACACCGCACCTAGTACCGGGATCCTGACCCTGCTAGGACCTATGCGCTCGCTCAGCAACCTCAACACCAGTATGGTCCTACCAGTAGTTGGCTCAGTCATCCGCTCACTCGCGCCATGGTGCCTCCTTGGCACGCACCACCCCATTACCGGTACACGCTGTTCACTGCTGCTCGGTAATGCATGGCACTGGCTGCCCGGCACACTCAGTCACTTGCACCCTCGTTCCCGGTACTCACGACTCCTACCAATCACACTGCTCAGTAGAATCTCCTGGCTAAGCTCGACCTTGCATGCGCGTGGAACCCACCATGCTCGATACCTAGTGGCAGTATGCTCAGTACTCCTTACCGATCATGCTTGCTACAGCTGCTATCGGTACTGCTCGGTATCTCTCCCAGTACAGCAGATCACCCGATAGACCCCATGCACCTGTCGACACTTGACCTGCACACAAACACGGTTATCACTTGGTAGGTTGTTCTACCACTTGGATAGCACCAGCTACGCGACTTGGACACTGGATTGCTAGGTCCAACTGCCAAACCCTAGCTCTCGGTCGTCCCACCCGTAATAGTAGGGAAGGGAAGTAGTTAGAGAAGGACGTGATCTGGTTTTGTGTTGAAAAAGAAGAAAGACAGATCTGTTTTTGGTGTACAGAAGACGGTAGGAGAAGAAGGGATGTTGGGGAAGAAGAAGATGGAAGTTTTGTAAATATGGTTGACTCGATAAGGGTCGAGTTAAAGACAATACTAACTCGTGATAAATCTTTAAAAATAATTATTCAAATGGGTTATGGGTTATACAGTAATGATAAACGCTTGATAATTAATCGGCATACTATAAGTAATTAATTTTAAATCGGATGGTTATAGGTGATAAAATAAAACAAAGATTTCACCTTTACCATATCAAAGTTAATATTAAGTAAATAAAGTGATGATTTTAATAACGAGTCAGTAATGTAGAAAATGAGTTATTAAAATATAATCGTATAAAAAATCACAAGCGACGAACCTAAATAACATAATGAAAATAAATAAAGTTTGAAACTTTTATTTAGTAGAATAATTTAAAATAATTGTATTAGTAATATCTTTGAATTAGGATAATACAAATTAGTTCAATTAACTTAATCGAACGATTTAATTAATTAAATTACTATTAATAATGATAACAACTAAAACTTATAACCGTAAACTAAATTGTCAAGATCGTGGTTAAGTAATTATTATCGTAAAGGAAAAATTAAATACTTGTTTATAATAGAATAATTTTTTTATCATTTGTTAAGTGTTAATTATGATTTAGTTAATTAATTTAAAATGTAAAGTAGGACTTAAATGATTATGTCACATGAATAATTTGATATTTAATATTATTGAATTTTAATCATGATATCTATTAGTCATTTAGTTGCATGCATTTCTACTCGAATAAAATTATACTTATGTATAATTTTATTTTCTTGTTCAGATTAGGATCGTTAGTCACATTGCAGGTTCACTTATGAACTATCCAGGTCCACATAATTATTTGAAATGTTGTATTTTCCCTTCTTGGCAGCGCTGGTCAGCCTGAGCCGAGATTCGACCACCATGCGCTGGAACGCAAACGGGGTCAAGGAATTGACTTTATCCGACATGGGTCTGCACCTTTAAAATTACTATGTGGGAGTCTTGGTTGACTTAGGTATCTGACCACCATGTGCCGGAGGGCAATCGAGGTCGTCTCAATTCGGCACAAAGTAGCACCCCCTGAAAGATTGAACACCTGCCCCTATTCCAAAAGGGGTAACAGGGTGTAATGGTGCAAGATGGCTCATTATGCACTCGTGATACGAAGAGAGTGAGTCAATGACCAATATCGGTAACTGCAGGTTGTGAGCCACGTAGCGTGTGTGTGCATGCATGGGATGGTAGTTGGATGGGGTGGCCACCCCTCCTAGTATATAACAAGTTTGGCATAGGCTCATAACCACTAAGAGACACTTGAAATGATAATAGAGATTTTATTTACTTGTTTCATTTAATTATTTGGCTTAGTGGTTTTATCACTAATGTGGAATTGCCTCCGCAGGTGGGCAGCTTTGGACTGAAGAAAAGAAGTGTGGTTGGTGGTTCTTTTACCAACCTAGGTATGTTGAATCAATAATAAATTGGACTTCCTTTTTACCCTCTTGTGTTATAATTGTGGCTATGGGAAACGGTCTGACACTGTGGGACGATTATTTTATATATTGTCATATGATATCATAACATGTTTTATTTTTATGATTTATAAATTCTAGACTTATTTACAATATTACAATTCATGTTCTGGAATGTTATGTTTACAACAAATTATATTTTTAAGTAAGACCCGGTTTGGTTCGGGAGGGTCGTTACAATCCCAATCCACCAGTTGGTTCGCTTTAAATCCTGATACATTTTAATAACTTCAGGGTGTATCAAGAACTTTGAGCGTGAGCCTCCACCAAGATATTCCGCCTCAGTGCATCATCCTTGGGTACACACAACATTCCTCTAAATCTGATCACACTATTGGAATCAGCTACAATGCCAGGAATCTTGTCCAACATTTAATTCGGCTCCATTAGAATCAGCTACAATGTCAGGAATCTTGTCCAACATTTCATTCAGCTCCTCATCACCCATTTGTGTTAGTTTAACACGATCAACTAAATCGTTGGAAATAACAAAATTTGCCAGTAATCCTGTTACTTGCACCACAGTGTTCATAGCCACCACTTCTGTTGACATGGCCCAAAGTTTAGCTAGCTGCTGACCTTTGTCCACCTTGCCCTTCCGACTCAACGTGTCTGCTACCACATTCGCTTTCCCTGGGTGGTATAAAATTTGGAAGTCGTAGTCTTTCAAATACTCTAGCCATCACCTCTGTCGAAGGTTAAGGTTATTATGGGTGAAGATATACTTCAAACTCTGGTGGTCAATGAAGACTTTGAGCTGGGCTCCATACAAGTTGTGTCTCTAAATCTTCAGGGTAAAAACCACTACTGCCAGTTCTAAGTCATGGGTTGCATATTTTTGCTCATGAATCTTCAATTGATGAGAGACATAGGCCACCACTTTACCTCCCTCCATAAGGACACATCCTAAACCCAATAGGGATGCATCACTGAAGACTACGAATCCTTCATTACCATTTGGCAAAGTCAAAACTAGTGCAGTTGTTAGACTCTTCTTCAGAGACTGAAAACTCTCCTCACACTTACCACTCCATTTGAACTTGACTCCCTTCCTTGTGAGTTTGGTTGTTGGCAATGCTACTAAGGAGAAGTCTTTAATGAATTTTCTGTAGTAACCCACTAAGCCAAGAAAGCTTCTGATGTCAATGATTGACTTGGGTTGTGGCCAATCAGTGACTGCTTTCACTTTTGATAGATCCACTACAATTCCAGCCTCTGAGATAATATGACCAAGGAAGTTTACCTCCTTCAACCGGATGTCGAACTTTGAGAATTTGGTGAACAGTTGATATTCTCTCAGAACTTGAAGAGTAATGGACAAGTGCTCCACGTGCTCTTCTTCATTAATTGAATAGAGTAGAATGTCATCAACAAACACGATAATAAACTTGTCCAAGTATGCGTGGAATACTGTATTTATGAGTGACATAAAGGCCTCTGGTGCATTTGTTAGACCAAAAGGCATAACAAGAAACTCATAATGTCTATATCGGGTTCGGAAAGCTATTTTTTGTAGGACTGACTCCTTTACTCTCAATGGTAATAACTAGACCTCAAGTTTATCTTAGAAAATACACTGGTTGTTTTTAGCTGATCAAACAAGTCATCAATCCTCAGTAAGGGGTACTAATTCTTGACTATCACTTGATTTAGTTTGCGATAGTCAATACATAGCCGAAGAGATCCATCTTTCTTCTTCACAAAAAGAACAGGGGCTCCCCAGAGTGAAGTACTTGGTTGGATGAAACCTACGTGCAACAACTCTTCTAGTTGACTCTTTAACTCCTTATGTTCTGCTAGAGCCATGCGGTATGGTGCTTTAGAAATTGGTGTCACTCCAGGTGCTAGGTCAATGGCAAACTCTATTGCTTTCTTCTAGACAACGGGCTCTAGAAAATATTGTCCATTGAAAGCTGCCACAAATTCTGTCCACGTGATGGAAGAAATCGCACGTTGATGGAAGGTGGTTTTGTCCATGGATATCCACCAATAAGATGCTTCCTCCTAAAGCATGCATGTTGCCAACCTCACTTAATGGCGGTAGGGCACAGACAGAGCCCTAAATGCTTTTTCAGTAATGTCTATCCAGCTCTCCACCTTCATTATATTGATCCCTCCAATAAATACTTCAGCTCCATTCTTCTTGAACTTTCCCACAGTCTAACGGTGACCATCATCAATTGCTGGCGGCAACACTTGTCGGACTACCGGTGGCACTGGGTTTGGACGCTCCCCTCGCTCGCCCAGGTTTGCTAATCACAAAATTTGTATTTTCTGAAGCCTACGCAAGTCCCTGTATGGCCGTCAGGATCTGGGCCAACACATTCTCAGTGTTCAAAGTTGATTGAGTAGATCAGTTTGACTGTCTACAAGTGCCTGCTATCTGAACGTCGAAAATTTTTCCCATCTGACAGGGCTACGAGTGATACAATGGATGCAGTGGTCTTTAGGATAATTGATTTTCCTGTGCAAGGGATAGTTTGAAAATTTGCTAAGGCATTTGACTAGTTAGAACGGGATAGTATCGACCCGAGGCTGACCACTCCTCATCAGTGCCCTTATGAGAGATTTTAATGTAAAAGTATATAAATAATTTTATTTAATAGGAGAGTCAGCTCTCCTTTGCTAATTTCATTATCAATTATTCTGATACCTATAACACTTGTCACTAATGTTTTTGTATTATATATTTAGGTGAGAACCATGATGATTGATCCCTGTCAGAATTGTGGATTTACACCCCATTTCGATTCCCCCATGAACTGAACCGGAAATGATATCGGCTACTGAATCATTTGTTAATATACTTGATTCAGTTAAGCTGACTTGAATCTAACCTCAACGTCTAAAGATGGTGATGCAAGCATCGGTTTTAAAGTTGTTCTAGATGCAGGCTATGATATGCAATCTTGTATAAAACAAATCAAACAAGTGAAAAGTTTAAAGAAAATAACAATTATTAAAACAAAATTGGCATAGTATCCCTAAAAGTGCAACAAGGAACACCCTGTCAATTCACCAAACCAACGTTGGTAAAAGATTCACCAACATACTTTTAGTCCTCAGCCCAAAGCTTGTCACTTGCAAACGTAATTCATCGTTAGTGATAAAACCACTAAGCCACATAATTAAAAGAAACAAGTCAATATAATCCCTATTATCATTTCACGAGTCTTTTAGTGATTCGGAGTCTATGCCGAGCTCTTAATATATTGGGAGGGGTGGCCACCCAATCCAGCACAAATCCCATGTATACGCACACACGCTACGTAGCCCACGGCCTGTAGTTACCGATATTTGCCATTGACTCACCCTCTCGGTTGAGTTGACCACGGTTGTGTTCAAGTGCATGGTAATTTTAAATTCAAGTCGACCACGACTCCCACATAGTAATTTTACGACCCTGTGTCAGACTGAGTCGACCCCAGTTGCACTCAGTGCATGGTGGCGAATCTGGGCTCAGGCCGACCAGGGCTACTAACGAGGGAAGATACAACATTTCAAATGATTATACGAACCTAGATAGTACGTAAGTGGACTTGCAACTGCAACAACCGATCATAATCTGAACGAGAACATAAGATTATACATAAGTATAGTTTTATTCAAATAGAAATGCACCCAACTATATGACTAATGTGTGTGTGTATATATATATATATATATATATATATATATATATATCACTAATAAAATTTGACAATAATAAATATTAAATTATTCATTTGATATAATCATTTAAACCCGACTTTATATTATTAATTAATTATCTAAATCATAATTAACACTTAACAAATAATAAAATTATTAACTTAGAAACAAATATTTAATTACTATTATTAGTATATTTTCCTTTAGGATGATAATTACATAACCACGGTCTTGATAATTTAGTTTACGGTTTTAAAACTTTTATTAATTAAGCCGTTCGATTAAATTATTTAAAATAATTTATATTATCCTAATTCAAAGATATTACTAATACAATTATTTTAAATTATTCAACTCACTAAAGTTTCTAACTTTATTTATTTCCATTATGTTATTTAGGTTCAACGCTCGTGATTTTTACACTATTATAGTTTAATAACCCATTTTCTACCTTACTAACCCATTATTAAAATAGTCACACTATTTACCTAATATTAAATTTAATATGATAAAGGTAACATCTTTATTTTTTAATTACTTATAACCATCTGATTTAAATTAATCGCTTATAATACACCAATTAATTATCAACCGTTGATCATTACCGTATTTTTATTACTTATAGCGATTTCGTACAATAATTAATTAGTTTAGTAACTTTAATGCATAACCTATTAGAATAATTATTTTTAAAGATTTATTACGAGTTTGTATTATTTTTGACTCGAGTAGGTGTCGAGTCAACCATTATTTACAAGTTTGCCACCCTTTCTTCTTCTTCTTCCTCGCCACAATACTCTGCTCCCGACTCCAGCCACCCTCCATCCACGTTGTCGCCGCCGCCGCCGCCATCAATCCTCGCCGCCTTCCAACCGCCGCGACCATTGCCACTCCTAGCGGCGTGTTCGCGCCGTCGATTCCTTTGCCGGTGACAAGCGTTGCCGCCCCAATTGGGTGGTTGTCTCGACACCCTCGACCCTCTAGCGACCCAGCAGCCAGAAAGGCCGTCGAGGCCCGCCCTGAAATTCTTGTTTACAGTCGCCCATCTTGACCAAAAGCTCAGACCCATCGGTCATGGCGGGATTTCTAATTTTCAGTTTAGTTTAGTTTTTGTTGTTTTAAAACATGAATTCTTATGTTTATCATGTTTATTATCAATTAAAAAGAAATATGCATGCATGAAAATTAAGAATAAGGAGATAGGAAGCATAACCAAGCAAGGAAGAAGCCGGCTCTAGAAGAGGGGAAGGAAATGAGAGAATAAGGTGATGAAGAAACCCCTCACAAAATATAAAATGAAAATGATGACCAGGGTATGTGAAAATACCCCAACACACGTATTTCTTTAATTGGGTAACCGGGTAAATAATAAAATATATTAATTAACCGGGTAGGATTAACCGTGTAACAAACTGCCCAAACCGGACCGGGTGTTACTTAAAAATATTGATAATGTAAACGTAACATTCTAGAACATGAATTGAAATACTGCAAATAAGTCTCACAACATATAATATAAATCATAGCAATAAATCATGTTCTCTAAAATATAAAATAATTGTCCCATAATCTCGGACCAGTTCCCATATCCATATTTATAACACTAGAGAATAATAAGGAGGTCCAATTTTTTAATATTTATTCACCATACCTAGGTTGGTCAAAGAACCACCAACAACACTTCTATTCTTTAGTCCAATGCTACTCCCTTGTGGAGGTAATTTCGCGTTAGTGGTAAAACTACTAAGCTGAATAATTAAATAAAACAAGTTAATATAATCCCTATTATCATTTCACTCGTTATTATTATTATTATTACACAAGTCTTTAGTAATTATCTCTCAGGTCATTCTGACATAAGTAATTGTCTCTAAGATCATTCTGAGATTAGTAAAAGTCATCTCGCAGCTCATTTTGAGATTCAAAGTCGTCTCCCAGCTCATTCTGAGATTAGGTGGTCTCCCAATTCATTTTGAGATTAGTCATGGTATCCCGGCTCATTTTGAGATAAGAAATTATCTCCCAGCTCATTCTAAGATTTGGTGGTCTCCCAATTCATTTTGAAATTAGTCATGGTCTCCCAGTTCATTCTAAGATTAGAAATTGTCTCCCTGCTCATTTTAAGATTAGGTAGTCTCCCAATTCATTTTACAAATAGTCATGGTTTCCAAATTCATTCTAAGATTAGAAATTATTTCCCCGCTCATTCTGAGATTAGATGGTCTCCTAATTCATTTTGAGATTAGTCATGGTCTCCCAATTCATTCTAAGATTATAAATTGTCTCCCCGCTCATTCTGAGATTATAAATTGTCTCCTAGCTCATTCAGAGATTAGGTGGTCTCCCAATTTATTTTGAGATTAGTCATGGTCTCCAGTTCATTCTGAGATAATAAATTGTCTCCAGCTCATTCTGAGATTAGGTGGTCTCCCAATTCATTTTGAGATTAGTCATAGTCTCCCAATTCATTTTGAGATTAGAAATTGTCTCCCAGTTCATTCTAAGATTATAAATTGTCTCCCAACTCATTCTAAGATTAGGTGGTCTCCCAATTTATTTTGAGATTAGTCATGGTCTCCAAGTTCATTATGAGATTAGAAATTGTCTCACAGCTCATTCTACGATTAGGTGGTCTCCCAATTCATTTTGAAATTAGAGTCATGGTCTCCAGTTCATTCTTAGATTAGAAATTGTCTCCCAGCACATTCTGAGATTAGGTGGTCTCCCAATTTATTTTGAGATTAGTCATGGTCTCCTAGTTCGATCTGAGATTAGAAATTGTCTCCCAACTCATTCTGAGATTAAATGGTCTACCAATCCATTTTGAGATTAGTCATGGTATCCCAGTTCATTTTGAGATTAGAAATTATCTCCCAGCTCTTATTGAGATTAGGTGCTCTCCAATTCATTTTGAGATTAGAAATTGACTCCCAGTTAATTCTAAGATTAGAAATTGTCTCCCAGCTCATTCCGAGATTAGGTGGTCTCCAAATTTATTTTGAGATTACTCACGGTCTCCCAGTTAATTCTAAGATTAGAAATTGTCTCACAGCTCATTCTGAGATTAGGTGGTCTCCCAATTCATTTTGAGATTAGTCATGGTCTCCCGGTTCATTCTGAGATTTGAAATTGTCTCCTACCTCTTTCTGAGATTATGTGGTATCCCAATTTATTTTGAAAATAGTCATGGTCTCCCAGTTCATTCTGAGATTAGAAATTGTCTTCTACCTCATTCTGAGATTAGGTGGTCTCCAAATATATTTGGAGAATAGTTATGGTCTCCTAGTTCATTCTGAGATTAGAAATTGTCTCCCAGCTCATTCTGAGATTAGGTGGTCTCCCAATTCATTTTAACATTAGTCATGGTCTCCCAGTTCATTCTGAAATTAGAAATTGTCTCCACCTCATTCTGAGATTAGGTGGTCTCCCAATTTATTTTGAGAGTAGTCATGGTCTCCTAGTTCATTCTTAGATTAGAAATTGTCTCTCAGCTCATTTGAGATTAGGTGGTCTCCCAATTTATTTTAAGATAAGTCATGGTCTCCCAATTCATTTTGAGATTAGAAATTGTCTCCCAGTTCATTCTAAGATTATAAATTGTCTCCTAGCTCATTCTGAGATTAGGTGGTCTCCCAAATTTTTTTTGACGGTCCCCGAGTTAATTCTAAGATTAGAAAATGTCTCCCAGCTCATTCTGAAATTAGGTGATCTCCCAATTCATTTTGAGATTAGTCATGATCTCCTAGTTCATTCTGAAATAAGAAATTGTCTCCCAGCTCATTTTGAAATTAGGTGGTCTCCTAATTTATTTTGAGATTAGTCATGGTCTCTCAGTTCATTCTGAGATTATAAATTGTCTCCCAGCTCATTCTGAGATTAGGTGGTTTCCCAATTTATTTTGAGATTAGTCGTAGTCTCCCAATTTATTTTGAAATTAGAAATTGTCTCCCAGTTCATTCTGAGATTATAAATTGTCTCCCAACTCATTCTGAGATTATGTGGTCTCCAAATTTATTTTGAGATTACTCACGGTCTCCCAGTTAATTCTAAGATTAGAAAATGTCTCCTAGCTCATTATGAGATTAGGTGGTCTCCAAATTAATTTTGAGATTTGTCATGTTCTCCTAGTTCATTCTGAAATTAGAAATTGTCTCACAGCTCATTCTTAGATTAGGTGGTCTCCCAATTCACTTTGAGATTAGTCATGGCCTCCCGGTTCATTCTAAGATTAGAAATTGTCTCCCAGCTCATTCTGAGATTAGGTGGTCTCTTAATATATTTTGAGATTAGTCATGGTCTCCCAGTTCATTCTGAGATTATTAATTATCTTCCAGCTCATTCTGAGATTAAGCAGTCTCCGAATTAGTTTTGAGATTAGTCATGGTCTCCCAGCTCATTCTGAAATTAGAAATTGTCCCCTTGCTCATTCTGTCATTATGTGGTCTCCTAATTAATTTTAAAATTAGTCATAGTCTCCAAATTCATTTTAAGATTAGAAATTGTCTCATAGTTCATTCTGAGATTATAAATTGTCTCCCAGCTCATTCTAAAATTAGGTGGTCTTTCAATTTATTTTGAGATTAGTCACAGTCTCCCAATTAATTGTAAGATTAAAAAATGTCTCCCTGCTCATTTTGAGATTAGGTGGTTTCCAAATTCATTTGGAGATTAGTCATGGTCTCCAAGTTCATTCTTAGATTAGAAATTGTCTCACAGCTCATTTAGAGATTAGGTGGTCTCCCAATTTATTTTGAAATTAGTCATGGTCACCAAGTTCATTTTCAGATTAAAAATTATCTCTCAGCTCATTTTGAGATTAGGTGGTCCCATAATTTATTTTGAGATTAGTCATAGTCTCCTATTTCATTCTGAAATTAAAAATTGTCTCTCAGTTTATTTTTAGATTAGGTGGTCTCCCAAATCATTTTGAGATTAGTCATAGCCTCATAGTTTATTTTGAGATTAAAAATTGTCTCCCAGCTTATTCTAGGATTAAGTGGTCTCCCAATTAATTTTGAGATTAATCATGGTCTCTATGTTCGTTCTGAGATTAGAAATTGTCTCCCAGCTCATGCTAAGATTAGTGCCGACAAGGCTACGGGTTTGGGAAAATACAACATTTCATATACTTATACTAATTTGGGGAAATACAACAATTTAAATAATTATACCAGTTTTGGAAAATACAACATTTTAAATAATTATGTGGACTATTCAACATTTTAAGTAATTATACGGACAATGGAACAATTTAAATAATTATACGGACATATATAGTAATTTTAAAGGTGTGGCTCCGTGTCAGACTGAGTAAATTCCTTAACCCCGTTTGCGATAAAGTACATGGTGGTCAAATCTTGGTTCTGGCCGACTAGGGCTGCCAATAAGGGAAAGTACAATATTTCAAAGGATTGTATAGACTATACAACATTTCAAATGATTATACAGACTATACAACATTTTAAATGATTATACGGACCTGGATATTTCAAACTCGGAGCTGCGACCAATGAGTATAATCTGAATGACAATATAAAATTACACATAAGTATAATTTTATTCGCGTAGAAATGCATGCAACTAAATGTCTAATATATATATATATATCCTTATTTAAATTTTGACAAAATATCTTGTAACAATTCAAAACTATTAAATATTAAATTTTCAACAAATCTAGTGGGAAAATTGATGATTCACGTGATATAATCATTTAAGTCCTACTTTACATTTTAAATTAATTACCTAACAGTTGCCAAAATACTTATTACTAATAAACATGTATTTAATTTCCCTTTGCGGTGATAATTATTTAACCCCAATATTGATAATTTAGTTGGCGGTTATAATTTTTAAATGTTATTATTATTTACAGTAATTTAATTAATTAAGTTATTCAATTAAATTATTTAAAATAATTTGTACTTTTTAAATTCATAAATATTATTAATACAAGTATTTTAAATTATTTGACTCTATAAAGTTTCGAACTTTATTTATTTCTATTATGTCATTTAGGTTCGACGTAAGTTATTGCTTACCGACTATAGTTTGATAACAAATTTTCTATATTATTTACTCGTTATTAAAATAATCACTTTATTTACCTAATATTAAATTTAATATGGTAAAGGTAAAATCTTTATTTTATTAATTACTTATAACCCTCCAATTTAATAAAATCGTTTGAATTACACCGATTAATTTTCAACTGTTTATCATTACCGTATTTTTATTACTCGTGGCGATTTCATACGATCATTAGTTAGTTTAGTAACTAAACCCATAACCCATTAAAATAATTATTTTCAATGATTTATTACGAGTTTGTATTATTTTTAACTTGACTAGGTATCGAGTCAACCAATATTTACAAAATTGCCACCGCCCTTCTTCATCTTCCCATCACCATTTTTCTCTGCACCAAAACCAGACCTTGGCACCACCACTGGTCACGTCCTTCTTCAATTCCCCAGCAACCCAATTAACAACCATATAAACATCCCAACAAGACATCAACAACAATATAAAAACAGGCAAAGATGAAGCCTAACGTCCATGTTTTACAGTAGCTATCCAAGGGACCCAGTGTAATGACCCAGCCCAAACTGCAACGTAATGGGCTAAGTCATCTCTTTAAAATGGTACCCCGGAAGGTAAAGATCTATAGTCCATTCCTACTTATAAACAGGATCTTCTCCCAGTAGGTATTAGATATGGGAATAAGTTGAGGGATCTCACAATCCACCCACCTTAGGAAATTTCATCCCCGAAATGCCTATTCTTGGCCCGTTGCTAGCCCCAACCCATGTCTTTTTTGGCCCGTGACCGGCAACCTAGCCAACGTTTCTAGTCTTGGCCCGTTGCTAAGCCCAGCCCACAACCTTTTTGGCCCGTGACCGGCAGCCTAGCCAACGTCCCTAGTCCATCACACCATCTAACACGGAACCAGGTCGGCTCTGATACCATTTGTAACGACCCAACCCAAAGTGCAACGTAATGTGCTAAGTCATCTCTTTAAAATGGGTACCCCGGAAGTTAAAGATGTATAGTCCATTCCCACTTATAAACAGGATCTTCACCCAGTAGGTATTAGATGTGGGACTAAGTTGAGGGATCTCACAATTGAGATCCCTCAACTTAGTCCCACATCTAATACCTACTGAGAGAAGATCCTATTTATAAGTGGGAATGAACTATAGATCTTTAATTTGGGTTAACCATTTTAAAGAAATGACTTAGCCCATTACGTTGCACTTTGGGCTGGGTCATTACAAATGGTATCAGAGCCAACCTGGTTCCGTGTTAGATGGTGGGCTGGATAAGAAATGTTGGCTAGGCTGCCAGTCACGGGCCAAAAAAGGTCGTGGGCTGGGCTTAGCAACGGGCCAAGACTAGAAACGTTGGCTAGGCTGCCGGTCACGGGCCAGAAAGGACGTGGGCTGGGGCTAGCAATGGGCCATGTATAGGCATTTTGGGGAAGAAATTTCCTATAGTGGGTGGATTGTGAGATCCCTCAACTTAGTCCCACATCTAATACCTACTAGGAGAAGATCATGTTTATAAGTGGGAATGGACTATAGATCTTTAACTTTCGGGGTACCCATTTTAAAGAAATGACTTAGCCCATTACGTTGCACTTTGGGCCGGGTCGTTACACCCAGGGACAAGGCGATGCCACCATTCGACCCAACAGCCAGAAAGGTCGTCGGGGGAGTGAGGGCTGCCTTGAAATCTTTGTTTACAGTCGCCTATCATTACCCAACTTAAAACCCGTCGGCCATGGCAAAATTCCATTTTCCAGTTTAGTTTTAGTTGTTATTGTTGATTTCAGACTTTAATTCTCATGTTTATCAAGCTTATTATCAATTAAAAAGACATATAAATGCAAGAAAATGAAGAAGAGGGAGATAAGAAGGATACCCAAGCAAGGAAGAAACACCGGCAAGGAAGATAAGAACTAGGCGGCTAAGGTGAGGAAGATGCCCCTACACCCGTATGTGAAAAATGGCGTCCTCTTTCAAAATTTATAAAAATGAAAATGATGGCTAGGGTATGTGAAAACACCCGTATTTCACTTAACCGGGTAACTGGGTAAATAATAAAATGGGTAAATAATTAACCGGGTAGAATTAACTAGGTAAAGAATATAACACGTTCGGTCCTTCCCGAACCGCGTTCGGTCCTTCTCAGAGAGCGTCGGCGTAAAATTTTTTTTTTCACAGTCTTTACAATCTCCCCAACTTGAAAATATTTCGTCCTCGTAATATCATAACAGGCAACAGAACAATTATGATTAACTTTATTTATTTCTTCTGGATCAGTTTGTGCCACTACAAATATAAAACTCCTATGCCACAAATAGGCTAGGGTATTTCCTGGCCATTTCTTGTTTAGTCTCCAATGTAGCTTCTTTTGACCCCTGATTTTTCCACAATACCTTTACCAAAGGAATTTTCTCGTTCCTGAGTAACTTTATTTCTCTTGCCAGGATGCAGATCAGCTTTTCCTTGTAGGTTAAATTTGATTGTAGCTCTAAGTCTTCAAAATTTGTGATGTATGATCCTCATCTAGTACATACTTCTTTAGCATTAACACATGGAAAACATTGTGTACTCGAACCAAGATTGGTGGCAAAGCTAATCTATATGCCCAATTCCCAACTCAATCCAAGATTGGAAACGGTCATATGAATCTTGGCTTCAACGGAGATGTTTTTAGGTACACAAACTCCCCAACTTGGAACTCTAGGTCCTTCCTTCGAGTATCAGCATAACTTTTTTGTCGATCTTGAGCTGCCTTAAGTCTTTGCTGAATGAGTTTCACCTTTTCAGTTGCTTCCCTCACCATCTTTGGCCCGACTATAACTGCTTTGGTAGACTCCATCCAGGACGATGGAGATCTACAAGGCCTACCATATTATGCTTCAAATGGTGCCATCCCTATACTGGCTTGGTAAGGTTATTGTAGGTGAATTCAGCCAAGGCTAAATGTTTCTCCCAGTTACATACCTTGTCAACAATGCAAGCTTGCAACAAATCCTCCAAAGTTTGAATAGTCCTCTCACTCTGACCATCAGTTTGGGGAATGATATGTTGTACTCAACTTAATTTGAGTTCCCATGGCTTCTTGGAAAGCGTCCTAGAAATGTGAAGTGAATAGGGGATCACGGTTGGAGACTATCTGCTTTGGAATTCCATACAATTTGACAATATTGTCAATATATAATCCTACCAGGTATTCTACTATTCTCAGTGATTTCGTGGGGATGAAGTGAGCTACCTTAGTTAGTCGGTCCACAAACTACCCATATGGAGTCATGCTTCTTTTCAGTTCTTTGGAGCTTTGAAATAAAATCGCATGTGACACACTCCCATTTCCACGTTGGTATTTCTAAAGGTTGCAATAGTCCTCCAAGTAGTTGATGTTGGGCTTTAATCTGTTGGCAAGTCTGACACTTAGAGACAAAATCCACAACGTCCCTCTTCAACCCAATCACCAGTAGGTTCGCTTTAAATCCTGATATATTTTAGTAACTCCAAGGTGTATCGAGAACTTTGAGCGATAAGCCTCCTCCAAGATATTCCGCCTCAGTGCATTATCCTTGGGTACACACAACCTTCCTCTAAATTTTATCACACTATTTGAATTAGCTACAATGTCAGGAATCTTGTCCAACATTTTATTCAGCTCCTCATCACCCATTTATGCTATCAACCCGGTGAGCAACTTACAGGCTTACTAGCAAATTTGCGTCGGTTACCACATTGGCTTTCCCTGGATGGTATGAGATTTGGAAGTCGTTGTCCTTCAAATATTCTATCCACCGCCTCTGTCGAAGATTAAGGTCATTCTGGGTGAAGATATACTTCAAACTGGGCCCCATACAAGTAGTGTCTCTAAATCTTCAGGGCAAAAACCACTGCGGCTAGTTCCAAGACATGGATTGCATAATTTTGCTCATGAATCTTCAATTGACGACAGGCATAGGCCACCACCTTATTTCTTGTATAAGGACGCATCCTAAACCCAACCGAGACGCATCACTGAAGACCATGAATCCTTCATTACCATTTGGTAGGGTCAAGACTGGTGCAGTTGTTAAACTCTTCTTCAAAGACTAGATACTCTCTTCACACTTACTACTCCATTCAAACTTGACCTCCCTTCCTTGTGAGTTTGGTCATCGTCGATGCTACTAAGGAGAAGTCTTTAATAAATTTCCTATAGTAACCCGCTAAACCAAGGAAGCTTCTAATATCAGTGACTGACTTAGGTTGTGACCAATCAATGACTACTTTCACTTTTGATAGATCCACTGCAATTCTAGCCTTTGAGACAATATGACCAAGGAAATTTACCTCCCTCATCCAGAAGTCACACTTTGAGAGCTTGGCGAGTAGTTGATGTTCTCTCAGAACTTGAAGAGTAATAACCAGGTCCTTCACATGCTCTTCTTCATTATTTGAATAGACCATAATGTCGTCCATAAATACAATAATAAACTTGTCTACGTATGTGTGAAATACTATGTTCATGAGTGACATAAAGACCGCTGGTGCATTTGTTAGACCAAAAGGCATGATCAGAAACTCATAATATCCATACCGAGTTCGAAAAGCTGTTTTCTATATGTCTGACTCCTTTACTTGCAACTGGTGATAACCAAACTGCAAGTCTATCTTAGAAAGTATTCCGGCTCTCCGCCTTCATTGGATCGATCCTTCCAATAAATACCTCAGCACCATTTTTCTAAATTTTTCCACAATGTAGCTGTCACTATCATCAACCGTTGGTGGCACCACTTGTTGGACTACCGGTAGCAATAGGTTTGGATGCTCCCTTTGCTCGCCTGGGTCTGCTAACCCTGCCCACCCTTGGGCACTCCCCTAACCACCATCTAGGGTGATTTTGGGACCCGCTGCCGAGTTTGAGGTTCCATGCCCTGCTACCACTCCCGGTAACCGCTGAACAATATTTTGAACCACAGAATTTGTATTTTCTGAAGCCTGCGCTAGTCCCTATATGGCCATCAGGATCTAAGCCAACACATTCTCTGTGTTCGAATTGACTGCACAGATCGGCATGACTGTCTACGTGTGTCTGCCATCTGAAATATCGAACCATTATGGTTCATTATACTTTCTTGTTTCAATTTTGACTTAGGTTTTTAGCGAATGAATTTGTCAATTAATAAAACAATACAGTGGGAAAAGATAATTATTGGACTTTTCAACAAGGTACTTGAGTCATAAAATGTGATCTACTAGGAAACTTGGCTCCGATACCACTTGTAACGACCCGCCCGAACCGGACCGGGTGTTACTTAAAAATATAGGTAATGTAAATGTAACATTCAAGAACATGAATTGAAATATAGCAAATAAGTCTCGCAACATATAATATAAATCATAACAATAAATCATGTTCTCTAAAATATAAAATAACTGTCCCACAGTCTCGGACCGTTTCCCATAACCATATTTATAACACAAGAGAATAATAAGAAAGTCCAATTTTGTATTATCGATTCACAATACCTACGTTGGTAAAAACCACCAACCACACTTCTATTCTTCAGTCCAATGCTGCTCACCTATAGAGGCAATTCCGCGTTAGTGATAAAACCACTAAGTCGCATAATTAAATAAAACAAGTCAATATAATCCCTATTATCATTTCACTCATTATTATTATTATTATTACATAAGTCTTTAGTAATTATCTCTTTTGTCATTCTGAGATTAGTAAAAGTCGTCTCCTAGCTCATTGTAAGATTAGAAATTGTTTCCCAGCTAATTCTAAGATTAGGTGGTCTCCTAGCTTATTCTGAGATTAGATGGTCTCCTAATTTATTTTGAGATTAGTCATGGTCTCCCAATTTATTCTAACATTAGAAATTGTCTCCCAGCTCATTCTAAGATTAGGTGGTCTGCCAATTCATTTTGAGATTAGTCATAGTCTCCCAGTTCATTTTTAGATTAGAAAATGTCTCCCAGCTCATTCTGAGATTACGTGGTCTCTCAATTCATTTTAAGATTAATCATGGTCTCCAAGTTCATTCTTAGATTAGACATTGTCTCTCATCTCATTCTGAGATTAGTGTTCACAAGGCTACCAGTTTGGGAAAATAAAACATTTCATATACTTATACTAATTTGGGGAAATACAATATTTTATATAATTATACCAGTTTGGGAAAATTCAACATTTTAAATAATTATACGGACATTTCAACATTTGAAATAATTATACGGACAATACAACACTTCAAATAATTATACGGACACATATAGTAATTTTAAAGGTGCGGCCCTGTGTCGGACTGAGTCAATTCCTTGACCCCGATTGCGTTACAGCGCATAGAGGTCGAATCTGGGCTCAGGCCGACCAGGGCTGCCAACAAGGAAAAGTATAACATTTTAAATGATTATACGGACTATACAACATTTCAAATGATTATACAAACATGGATATATCAAACTGCAGCTACGACCAATGATCATAATCTAGACAAGAATATAAAATTATACATATGTATAATTTTATTCGAGTAGAAATGCATGCAACTAAATGTCTAATATATATATCATTATTAAAATTTTGACAACATATCATGTAACAATTCGAAAATATTAAATATTAAATTTTCAACAAATCTAGTGAGATAATTAATTATTAATGTGATATAATCATTTAAGTCCTATTTTACATTTTAAATTAATTATGTAATCATAATTAGAACTTAACAGTTGATAAAATAATTATTTATAATAAACAAGTATTTAATTTTCCTTTACAGTGATAATTACATAACCCCAATCTTAATGATTTAGTTGACGGTTATAATTTTTCATCGCTACTAATTTGGGAAAATACAACATTTAATATAGTTATACCAGTTTGGGAAAAAATAACATTTCAAATAATTATACGGACAACACAACATTCCAAATAATTATACAGAGAATATAACATTTCAAATAATTATACGGACACACATAGTAATTTAAAAGGTGCGGCCTAGTGTCGGACGAAGTTAATTTCTTGACCCTGATTGCGTTACAGCGCATGGTAGTCAAATCTGGGCTCAGGCCAACCAAGGCTGCCAACAAGGGAAAGTTCAACATTTCAAATGATTATATGGACCTGGATATTTCCAACTCGCAGCTACGACACAATGATCCTAATCTGAATGAGAATATAAAATTATACATAAGTATAATTTTATTTGTGGTGATTTCGTACAATAATTAATTAATTTAGTAACTTTAACCCATAACCCATAAAAATGATTATTTTTAAAGATTTTTTACAAGTTAATATTATTTTTTAACTCAAGTCGATATCGAGCCTGGTGTTATTTACGAGTTGGTATTATTATTTAACTCGAGTCGTGTCAAGTCAAGCATTATTTACAAGTTTACCACCCAAGATAATTTTTCCTTCTTCTCCGGCATGCTCTGTTCCCAACTCCAGGCACCCTCCAGCCGCCGCTGCTGACCACCTCCGGCAGCCGTCCACCATCACCGTCCAGCTCTACCGTGTCGTTTCAGTGTCACCCCGACGAACTCCGGCTACCTTCCAGCAGCAGGGTCGCCTGCATCGCCTGCCTAGCGGTGTGCTCGCGTCACCAATTCCACCACCGGGGAGCGTCGCTGCCTCAATTGGGTAGTCGCCTCGACACTCTCGACCTCCTATCCACCTTCCCTGGCCAGATTGCAACCCGTTGCCACCCAGGATGGCCGCACTTCTTCACACACTGCCACACCACTGTTTTTGCCACCATCCTCTATTTTTTGCCATTTACCACCCCCGGCCGGCATCCACACACGTGAGATCAACCCTACACTGATCGACAAAGAGAGTAGAATCATCTCCCAATGTCAGAACAGCCATCGCCACTCATTCCCGGCGAGGCTTGCCCGTGCTTGCCCATCTCGCCGAAATAGGGAACTCATCGGCAAATTTTAGTTTCTTTCTTGTTGATTTTAAACATTAATCCTCACGATTATAAAGCTTATTATCAAATTAAAATATGCACACAAGAAAATTAAGAAGAGGGAGATAGGAAGAATACCTAAGCAAGGAAGAAGACACGCCGGTAAGGAAGAGGATAAGAAAATGTGAATGAAGGCTAGGTGGAGGACATCCTTCATAAAATAAAATGAAATGACGGCTAGGGTATATGAAAACACCCGTATTTCATTTAATCGGGTAACCGGGTAAATAATAAAATATAATAATTAACCGGGTAGAATTTAACCGGGTATTGGATATAACACGTTCGGTCCTTCCCAAACAGCGTTCGCGTTTTTTTTTCATGGTCTTTACACAATTCATTTATATATATATTTTTTCATGGTCTTTACACAATTCATTTATATTTACAATAAAAATATTTAACACAATCATAGCATATTGTGTTAATAATTATCACTTTTAAGTAATTAAGTTCAAGTTAATTATACCTCAAGTCGTCAGCAATTGGTGACGGCTGAGGTTTGTTGCGTGGTTTGAGACATGAATTTGGCACTCGCCGGCGTACAAAGTTTGATCGGATTTGACTGGATGTATTCACCGAAAGATCTAGCTAATTTCAGCAAATCCGGTTTTCAGGCTGTTTTCGAAGGTTTTCTTGTGGCATTCTGATAGCTTTTCGGCGACTTTTCCTGCAAGGCAATTGAAGCTATGGGTCAACACCAGCTTGGCGAGATCAACCAAATGGTAGTGGTGGTAAGGCATACAGCGGCTGTGGTATTCGCCTACGGCGGCATCAAGTCAACCGGAGGTCGGTCGGCATGTTCGACTGGCCCATGGCCTGCCTCAGCAGTGACCCTCGGTACAGGGCAAAGGTCGGGGGTTGAAAGGGAGGGTGTCGGCGGCACGGCAGTGGCTGGTTGCATGGCCAGAGAAATGCTGAGAATCAGTGTCGGGATGCGTGGCAACAGGGATGCACTGCATCAAGGCCAAGCAACCGCCAGGAAGGCTCCGAATGGTAGGGCAACGACTTGGACTGGTCGGCAGCGTCGATCGGTGGCTGTACAGCTATGGGAGGGGGCATCAATGACAACGTTGGGGTGATGATCAGGGAGGAGGGGGAGAAACGGTCATTAAGTAGGTCTTGGTGGCAATCTCGTAATTAAAAGTTGACTTGACTCGTACCGAGTCAAAAATAATAACTAATTGGGAGTAAATTCTAAAAATATCTAGAAAAATAAGGAAAAATCCCTTAAAATAAAATATATACCATAACATCAAAATGACATGCTCTATAACTAATAACCCATCTAAACTAACCCACCCAAACTTCTCTATAGCGCTTCATTCAGACTAAAAAGCATTATACGATTAAATACATTAAAAAAACTACTATGGGTACATTTGGTTCTCATCACTCATAATACATGGCAGGCGTCAACTCAACACGCGGGTCATGTAACTGACTCAACTCGAACCGATGATTGATCCGACTGGTTCGCTAATGTAAAACTCTAATTCAAATCATGGGTTTTCTTGTAAAGGAGCAGTGATGTATCATAATCAAATTAGGACATTTTATTGTAGGAAATGACGAGTGAACTTAATGAAATGGTTTGCATGTGATTATAATCGTGAATAGAACTAAACAGATGGAGCAATGGAATCTAGACTCGGCTCAAAAGAACAAATGATGATAATGGAAATGTTGTGAGAACAACATCATGTTTTTTCTATATTTTCCACTTTTATTGTTATATATATATATATAGAGGAGCGCTTGGCAGCGCCAGAGGCAGAAAAAAGTTTCTGCGCCGAGTTTTAATCTACACCGTTGGTGTAATCTAACAGCTTAGAATAAATGGAGCCCACACGTTTTCCACATCACCCCTCCCCCGATACAACGTCTTCCACTTCCACCCTCCACTCACAGCCGCCCGGCATTGCCGGCACCCTCTTGCCGGAGATAGCCGCCGTCGCTGCTGATTCGACGCCGCCGTCGCTGCTGATTCGACACCGCCGCCAAGCCCCCCTCCCCCTGAGACTTGTCGTTGCCGATTTAACATCGCCGCCAAGCCCCCTGTCGGAGTCGCTGCTGATTCGACACCACCGCGAAGCCCCCCTCCCATCGGAGACTTGTCGTTGCTGATTGGACATCACCGCCAAAGGCTGAGAAGAGCACAAAGACGGCGCCTTTACCGGTTTTCCGGCGGCTGGAGGTGAGGAGGATCTCAAGATGGGCGGCGGCAATGGCTAGAAATCGAAGATGGCGCAGGAGAACCATTTTTGTTTAGGATGAGAAATTTCTTTTGTGAAATGGATATATCATATGTCATATATACTTTTTGTGTTTCTCCTACCAAACTGCAAGATGGAAGCAGTACTCATCGACCAAGTTTTAACAATTTTCACTTGTGCGGGCAGCGTAAACACATCTCAAAATAAGTGTTAGAGATTGATAGATTTCCAGCCCTTTGATAGCTATCACATCTCAAAATAAAATGTCGTACATATTTAAATAGTGTATACCGAAATAATTCTGGATTTGAGAACTTTCATCACTATCCTAGTACTTCCGAAGTGCTTGTAACGACCCGGCCCAAAGTGCAACGTAATAAGCTAAAGTCAATGTTTTAAAATGGTTAACCCAAGTTATGCATCTATAGTCCATTCCCAC